>PVJS01021175.1:0-31755 GCA_004027185.1 Glis glis
ATCCGGGTTCGCGACCAGCCTCAGCTCTCTCTCTCTGTCTCTCTCTCCCTGTCTCTCTCTCTCTACTTAGTGAAGCCCTCCCCAACTTTGTGAGACCCGGTTTCAAAATAAAGTATGAAAAATAGGGCCGGGGGTGTAGCACGGAGGTAGAACGCCCCTGCGTTCAATCCCTGGTACCGCAAAAAAAAAAAAAAAAAAAAAAAAAAAAAAACAGGAGAAGAAACACACATCTTTGTATTTTAACATGAAATAATATGCTTAATAGGTATAAATATTTTTATGTTACCCTTCTTTAACTCATTGTGTTTTTGTTGGTTTGTTTGTTTTGTGGTACTGGGGATTGAACCCAGAGGCATCCTACCCAAACCATATCCCCAAACCCATTTTATTTTTTTATTTTGAAAGGGTCTCCCTAAGTTGCTAAGGGGCTCACTAAGTTGTTGAGGCTGTCCTCGAACCTGCAATCCTCCTGTTTCAGCCTTCTAAGTACTGGGATTATAAAAGGCATGCGCCACCATGCCTTAATGTCTTGCATGACTTAATGTCTTGTTTAATTACCAGTGTGGGTGGAGTTAACTAATACAACTTTTATTTGTAACCAGGGAAATGCAAATTAAAACACGATCCCATTTTTTTACCCATTATACCAGCAAAAACTTGAAGTTTGATAATATGATATTTGGGTTGTAGGAAAACACGTATTCGCATACTAGCAGTAAATATCTTGGAGGATAGTTTAGCAAGACCTATGGAAGTTCAAGCGTGCACAGCTATGTATGACCCAGCGCGTCTGCATCATGCTATGCACCCAAGCAGTTGCCCATGTACATGAGGAAGCTTGCACAAGACGTGCACTCCAGCACTGCTATGTCAGTGAAAATTGAAAATAACACTTATGCCTGTCCATAGGAGGATGGTATCACTGTACCATAGTAGGCAGCAATTAAAAAGAATGAGCTAGAACTATACGAACTGTCATGGAAAAATCGTGCAGATTGTACAAATGATATGTATAGCAAAATGCCATCCACTTAAGGTATGTATGTATATATATATATATATATATGTGTATGTATGTATGTATGTATGTATGTTTTTATGTATTTTGGTACTGAGGATTGAACCCAGGGGCATTCTACCTCTAAGCTACACCCCCAGGCCTTTTTATTTTGAAACAGGGTCTCACTAAGTTGCTGAGATTAGTCTTGCTAAGCTGCTAAGGCTGGCCTCGAATCTGTAATCCTCTTATCTCAGCCTCCCAAGTTCTGGGATCATAGGCATGCACCACAACACCCAGCTATTTAATATTTTTAATGAAACAAAATAGCAACACTTTATATTTTCCATGAGTATCCATATATGTGCAGAGATTCACAGACAAAACCTGAATGGACATGTCCCAAACTACTGACAGTGGATTCCTCAGTTGATGGGGACTTAAGGACAATGAGGCTCACTTTCCTGCTGTGCACAATGGAGATGATAACTGAACCTGTTTTAATAGGAAGTTGTGAAAATTAAATTATATATTAGCACAGTTCCCAGCATAGAAAATGCCATTGTTGACTATTGTAATGTTACTTTGATTAAAGAGTTGTGCTGGGAGGGGGTGAACAAGAAGGAGTTGGGTGTGGGGCCAAAGGGGATTTTGATCCTCGCACTTAATGGTTTTTATTTTGATTTAAAATTGATTTGTTAAAAGGGAGATAATAGGACTGGGGATGCAGCTTAGTGGTAGAGTGTTTGCCTAGCATGTGCAAGGCCCTGGGTTCAATCCCCAGTACCACAACAAGGGGGGAAATAATTTAAAAAATCTAATTTTGACTATTTTGATATCTTTAAGTAGAATCATGACATTTTCTTACTATCTTAAACAAATATCCTCCATTTTCAATCATTTTCTGATGTCCATTTAGCAGGTGAGGACTATTAGAAGGCTGCTAGAAGCTGGGCGTGGTGTCACATGCTTGTAATCCCAGTACTTTGGGAGGCAGAGACCGGAGAATCCGGGTTCTCGGTCAGCCTCAGCGCACACGCTCTCTCTCTCTCTCTCTCTCTCTCTCTCTCTCCCTCTCTGTCTCTCTGTCTCTCTCTCTCTCTCTCTCTCTTTCCCTCTCTGTCTCTCTCTCTCTCTCTCTCTCTCTCTCCTTAGTGAGGCCCTCCGCAACTTCATGAGACCCAGTCTCAAAATAAAGTATAAAAAATAGGGCCGGGGGCGTAGCGCGGAGGTAGAACGCCCCTGCGTTCAATCCCCGGTACCACAAAAAAAAAAAAAGAAGGCTGCTAGAAGGAAACCTCCAAATCCCTAGGCTTCTCTTTATGTTGGTTAACAGTTTTGCACATAAATATAAGTATCTTGACAAATAAAAGATGTCCCAGGTATAGTTTTGAAGTTCTTCTAAGTATACAATAAAATATTATCTTTTTAAATATACTTTTTGTTGGTGCATTGTAGTTCAGAGTGATAGAGACACACATGCACACAGCACTTGGTGAGTTTCTCCCCGGCTCCCTCCCCACTCCCTCCCCTTCCCCATCCATGATATTGAGATTGGCATTGGTATTTTCACAATCTTGTGTTTCTTAATTAACATTTATCATTCTCAAGCCATCCTCTCTCAAGAATTATTCAATCATTTGATGGGTCCTTATTTGCTTGTTTTGGTTTGGTTTGGTTTGGTGTGTATTTCCTGATTCACATGTTATTATATTGGTTTTTGATTCACTATTCCCAGATATCCAATCATAACTGGAAAGATTCTTTTCTCTCAGATGACACATAGCATGGTTGGTTGAGATTTTGATTTCTGTCTTTTTTTTTTTTTTCAGTACCGGGGATTGAACCCAGGGGTGTTCTACCTCCGAGCTATACCCCCGGCCCTATTTTTTATCCTTTATTTTGAAACCAGGTCTCACGGAGTTGCGGAGGGCCTCACTAAGTAGCTGAGGCTGGCCAAGAACCCGGATCCTCCCATCTCCGCCTCCCAAGTACTGGGATTACAAGCATGCGCCACCATACCCGGCTGATTTCTGTCTTATCCGTAGAGTTGAAACCTGATTTAAAACACCCTTGTCTAACTCCCCCCCCCGCAAAAAAATTCAGTATTCTAATGTGCTTTAGCAGGAATGAAGAATGGAATCAAGTTTCAGACCACATCCTCCTCTGCCTGATGCCTTTGTGAGAACTTCCATACTTATCTCCAGTGCATTAAATTTCCTTTTTGTGTGTGTCTGTGGTACTGGGGATTGAACCCAAGGGCATTCTACCTCTGAGCTACATCCCCATCCATATTATATTTTTATTTTGAAACAAGGTCTCACTAGGTTGATGAGAGTCTCACTACTTGCTGAGGCTGTCCTCGAACCTCCAATCCTCCTGTCTCGGCCTCCCAAGTACTGGGATTATAAGCGTGCGTCACCACACCCGGCTCAGTGCATTAAATTTCTAATAAGTGTCAGGACATCTGATGGCAGAAATGAAGACAATTAGGTGACATCTTGGATGAGAGAGAATGCTCTAGAAAGCCAGGAAGAGTCCCCTCTGGAGCAGTGGCCTCCAGCTGGTGAGACTAGAAAGTGCCCCTGACCCATATCACATGCTATGGTTGAAGCAGTCCCCTGTAAGGGGGCTCATGTTCTCCAAAGCATGGACAGCCTAAAACACAAACCATAGCATATTCTGGAATTCCATTCCATAGCCCTACGTCAATAGGAAAGCTCAGTCCCCAAGACAATAGTCACTAAATCACTCTAAATATGAGGGTATACCTTGTGAGGAATACAAGGCATGTGAGTGGAGGTCATAAACCTTCAATCACTAATAAAATATTTGTTATAATAAGATATACACATTCCAGCTGGGTGTGTTGGCACAATCCTGTAATCCCAATACTTGGGAGGCTGAGACAAGAGGACCTCAGGTTCAAGACCAGCCTCAGCAATTTAGTGAGACTCTAAGAACCTAGTGAGACAGTGTTTCAAAACAAAAATGAATGAATAAATAAAACAGGGCTGAGGGTGTAGCTTGGAGGTAGAGTGCCCCCTAGTAGAGTTCAATCCCTAGTACCAAAAAAAAAAAAAGACATTCCAATGTAGATGTTCTCCTAATTAGGAACTCTGTCAGAGTCCATTTGAACTCTTCTTTGTAACAAATACTACCATGTTTACTTTTCCTGTGACTCTTAGAGCAGCTAATATAATAGCAAATTGACTTTTCTCGTCAAAGGTTATTGGGCTGATCTTAGCAATGACTATTTACCTTTAGGTGCTTGTCCTCCAATGTAAGGTCAAGTAATTATTTTTAGAAACCCAATAATGCAAAAGACAATGACCTTGAATCGTCCCAATCTCCCCAGCCATTTAAGCATTCCTAGCACTTTAGAGAATAAGGTGAAATAAACGGACAAGACTAAAGCTGGTATCAACAGCCAACATGTCAAGCCGTATGCTGCCCTTCTTCTCTCCTCTCCTCCCTCCTTCCAGGTGCAGGTAGGCTTCCAGCTCAGCCTGGGCTGGGGTGGGGTTCTGGGAGTGAGACTCTGGGCTTGTAGAGGTGCTTCCTGGTTTGGGGAACTCTTTTGAGTACTGAGAAGTTCCCCCAAACCAAGAGTGCAGCTAGGGAGTGGTTCTGGGTATCTGGTTCAGACAAGCTATACCCTTTCCTAGAACCTAAGTACCATTTTAGCACCAGATTCGTCTCCAGAGATCCCCTGTTCTAACTCCAGGACCCCTTCCGGCTCTCTCATGCATGATATGATGTTGACATCAGACCAGAGTTCTTCCAGATAATTAGAGGAACCACCAGGATCCCAGACACACTCTCCCTGAGCATGTTAGTGTCTTAAGGGAACAGCAGCTCACGTGCAGGGAGGGCTTTGATAGGACCCTTCTCTTCCATCATGTTTCTGTAGAAAGAACAGGTGGGAAGAATGGTCCCTGGGCATCGATCTCTGAAGACTTCCTTTCTCCAGCCAGCTCTTTCACGTTACTGGAGCCGAGCACACTCAAGGTCTTAGAGAGTACTTTGGCACTGTGGTAATTTGTTTTAGAGTAGAACAGGAGTAGAGTTTAATACCCCAAGGACAGGGGATTTGTCAAATCAGCCTTCTTGGGTTTCACTGTAGAACAGAAGTAAAGTTCCTGATTCGGGAACAGAATGTTATGAGAATAAAATAGTGCACACAAAAGTGCTTGGTACACAGAAAACACAACGCAAACTATGATGATCATTGTTATGACTAGTTAAAAGGGCACCTGGCCTCATTTCTGTTGGTATTTTATGGTAGAAACAAAGTTAGGGAAAGGATGTTTCTGATTCTAAATAAGCATTTACGGTACCTATGTCCCATGAAGAAAGAGCTATATCATCATAGCACATTCCCATGAAGAAAGGGTGTTATTAAAATATATCTCAACTTACTGGGCATGGTGTTGCACACCTATTATTCCAGTACTTGGAGGCTGAGACAGGAGGATCGCAAGTTCAAGACCAGCCTCAGCAACTTAGTGAGACTCTCAGTAACCTAGTGAGAACTGGTTTCAAACAAAATCATCATCATCATCATCATCATCATCATCATCATCATCATAGCTGGGGTTATAGATCAGAGGTAGAATGCCTCTGGATTCAATCCCAAGTACCACAAAAACTGTGTGTGTGTGTGTGTGTGTGTGTGTGTGTGTGTGTGTGTGTATGAATGAACTTAACATACACAGAAATCAATGACTCAAAGGTTTTTGTTGTTGTTTGTTTTGTTTTATTTTGTGTTGCTGGGGATTGATACCAGAGCCTCATACAAGCACCTACCACTGAATTTCATCTCCAGACACTCAAAGGTGTTTTTTGAAGCAACTACTATAGTCATCCCAAACACGGCTGAAGTCCTATTTCAAATGACTTATTCTCCTTTCCAATCCAATACACTGAACTGACCGAATGCAGGTGAACACAGTGTCAGGATCCCTGTATATGTTTCCTGAATAAATCGCTGTCTCAGTGTACTCGGTTCTCACTGTCGGGATGTTGGATGGGCACTTAGAATATAAGGACCGACAAAGCACAGTTGTAACTTTCTGGAAACTCAAGGGAGATGGATATGCACACTGCAGATGGAGGTCTAACGAAGTCTCTTAGAGAGGCCCTCCTGAAGTCTTTGGGGCGAACAAGAGTGGAATGGTGGGCCCTACCTGGGAGATCCAGGCAAACCCACAGAGGCCTGACATCGCAGCAGGGCCTTGAACAAGACCAGGCTTTTGCTGGCAGATGAGGTTGGGAAAGGGATGTGAAGCCCAAGTGTGAGCCCAGCAAGGAGACGGCCTGAACAACAGGCGCTTCGGGAGGCTGGTGCAGTATGTTGTCAAGTGTTTATTTTGCTGCTTAGTGTGTTGGTTTTTTTTTTAATTTCCATCAACACATTGATTACTAATTTACCAATAGGCACATTGTTTAGTTCGTTTGCAGCATTTGTGACTACAGAATAAACAGAACTCACCTCTGCTGGTCTAATTTAAAGATCAAGGTGTTGATAATGACTTCCTCTTCCCAGCATTGTTGCAGATGTGATCGCTTTTCAACCTGCTTTCCTGTGCGCAAGGCGCTGTGGCAACATGATTGACATATTTACTCTGAACCTCCTACCCGCCCAGTAAAGAATAGCCTCGCATTTATCCCTGGAAACTTGCCCTGTTTATGTGTTGGAAGCACAGCAAACACAAACAGCACTTTAGATTGCTGGCCTCTTCTCCAGGAGTGGGTCCCTGGTATTTAAAGTAGAACGTGGCTAGAAGCTCTCATCAGGGCCTGATTCTGCCTGGTCCACGCGGTCACTTGAGATATTGGATCTGTTTATCTCATTAAAACCTGGCGCTTTTTACTCAACTCAGTTACAACAGCAGGGTCGGGGAAGTGAATGACAACTGAGAGGGCCACCTCAAGGCCGGGCCACTCTTAGCAGAGTGCTCAGAACAATAACATGGCCATGTGTCTTCTGCAGATTGTTCAGATGGCTCTCATATAGCCTCTGTGATGCTAAAAATAAAACCAAAGCATATAAGTTTCACTCTTGTCTTGGCAAATTCAGTGTGGTAGCTTCACCCAAAATTAATAATTTATGTCCTGAAGCTGAGAGTATCAGAAGAGGCCATGGTGTTTTCAAGAGCCTCAGCGTCTCTTCCTTTGGACTTCATGTGTGAGCAGATAACACCCAGCATTAACAGAGGATCAGGACTCACCACCAGCCCCATGATTTCTGTCCTTAAAAGGTTCTTGGTAATTCCTTTTTTTTTTTTTTTTGCGGTGCGGGGCTTGAACCCAGGGGCGTTCTACCTCCGCACTACACCCCTGGCCCTATTTTTTATACTTTATTTTGAAATTGGGTCTCATGAAGTTGCGGAGGGCCTCACTAAGTAGAGAGAGAGACAGAGACAGAATGAGACAGAGAGAGATAGAGAGAGAGCTGAGGCTGGCCGCGAACCCGGATCTTCCGGTCTCCGCCTCCCAAAGTACTGGGATTACAAGCGTGCGCCACCACGCCCGGCCTGGTTCTTGGTAATTCTGAAAATGATTCTTTTATCTGTCATCAGAAAAGAAAGAGATAAATAACAAGGCATTAAAAAAATCATACATCTTTGGCGGCAGGAGGATGTATTGTTTAGCTTGTCAACATTATAATATATGAAGATGCCATTGTAACTGTCTGCTTCGCGTTCATAATAGGACTAATTTAATTTATTTACTTGGTGCTCTGTATGATAGGAGATGCCAAATTTCTTCCTTCTTTGAAAAGTGAAACAATTGATAATGACAAGAATATTTTCTAAAACTTAATGAACCGACTTGATTTTTTTTTTTTTTTTTTTTTTTTTGCTTATGCCTGGGTGAGATGATACTGAAACTTCTGCTCATAATTGGAGAACTTGGGGTTTTGCTGAATTTTGGACAAATACTTCTTTGATGGATTTTTACAGTCTAGGACACTTAGACCAGAAATAAGACAGGCATCTGGTGATGGGCACTGGAGTATGAGGTAGAGATTGGTCTCAGAAACAAAGCAGAAGGTTCACTGTTAGAACAGGGGCACAGCAGGACTGACATGATTCCGGTCAGTCCTAAGGAGGTTTCTTCTGCTTCTCTGGAGTCTAAATTATGCTAAACCTAAGAGGGATGTCAGGGAACAGCAGCTCTAGACAAAAAGAAGGGAGAATCTCATTGTAGTCACGTGCTTCACAGTGTTGCTTGAACACACATAATTTTGTTTTGTTTTGGTTTTGGTTTTGGTACTGGGGATTGAGCCCAGGGGCCTCCTACCTCCAAGCTACACCTCTAGCCTATTTTATTTTTTATTTTTGAAACAGGGTCTCCCTACGTTCCTGAGGGTCTTGCTGAGTCTGGTCTTGAACCTATGACCATCCTGTCTCAGCCTCCCAATAACTGGGATTGCAGGTCTGTGCCACCATGCCCCCACACATAATGTTTAAGCTCATATCCAAGTCTCTCTGCTGGCCCAGAGCCAGCCATCCAGGGAGACAAAATAAACAGCACATAGCTGGTGCATTTGATTTCCTCCTGTTGTTTAATTGTACTTTTAAAATGAACACTTCCCTGTTTATAAACATACTACTTGCTTGAATTACTTTAAGCCCTACTTGGGGAAATAGAGAAGTGAATAAAAAACAAATAAAATCAGTCATAAATCTCACAATGACCATTTATGTTTTTATACCTGATATCATAGAAAATACAATTTTTCCTAAACAAAAATAGACTTGAAATTTCTTACAAGGCTAAACATCGTCTTGCCATATATCCAGCAATCATGCTTTGAGGGTATTTTCCCAACTGATTTGAAAAACTGTGACCATATGAAAACCTTCATGTGAATGTACATATCAGTTTTTTATTCATAATCACCAAAAGCTGAAGCAACCAAGATGTCTTTTAGTAGGTGAGTGGACAAGCTGGTATATCCATACAGTGGAATATTACTCAGTGGTGTAAAGGAATGAGCTACCAAGCCATAGAAATACATGGATGAATCTTAAATGCATATTGCTAAGCGAGAGAAGCCAGTCTTTTACTGGCTTCATTAGCACCAAATTCTCTCCTGTCAGCTTGAGTGGAACTGGGCAGCTAATACAAATATAAATCAGGCTGTAAGCATTCTGAAGCAGGTCAGGGGCGAGATAATGTTTTTGTTATTGCTTTAGAAAATGAGATTTGACAGGCTTATGGTAAACTAACTCCTGTATAGCTAATCATTTTTTGAAACCCTTCTCTTGTTTTCTGGATAAGAATAAAATCACCAAATTTGGAATAGAGCCCCTCTATTTATTAAGTAGCCCCAAATGTAAGTGGAAGGTTAAATAGGTCAATTTTTGTAGTCCCTCCATTTTTTCAGAAGTTAACCCTCTATACGAGAATTTGCTGACTTCGCCTATAGCTTAGCTGTAAAATACCACTGTACCTGTGGTTTTTTAATATGCACACACACACACCAAAATTACTACTAGTTGTTTTGAAAAAACAAAGTTGCTTCACCTTGGAAGAAAAGCACTGTCACCAACAAAACTTTTCTGATCTGTTGTCATATAATAAGCCACAACAAATATTGTACCTTGTTTATTTTCTCATGCTCCTACGGACTGAGTAGGTCAGCTAGACAGTCCCTGCCAGGGTCTCTCCCACTTTCCGTAGGATATAAGCTCAGCTGGGCTGGATGTTCAAGGTGGCTCATTCTCAGGGGTAGTGACTACTGTTGGCTGTGAGCTCAGCTGGGGACAAGTGTCCACCTGCGACTTTTCCACATGGCTTGGGCTTCTCACAGCATGGTGGTGCAAGACTAGTCACACTTCTTGACAACTGTCTTCTACAGGCAGCGGCACTTCTAACTCTCCTGGTTGGAGTAGTCACAGAGCCTCCCCAGATGCCAGGGGGTGGAAAAAATAGATGCCACCTCTTGAGGTAGAGTGGCAAAGTTGCATTGCAGAGGAACACCAGCAATGGGAGATACTGCAGCAGCCACCTTTGGGAACGACAGTCTGCTATAACAACCAACTTGTTCAAATGTCTAGGTGCAGAGAAACCACTTTATGGGATATGCATTGCAAGAAATCCCATTGACTTCAGAAACCTGGATTGTGCCCTTGGATCTAATTTCTGTTGTAAAAGAAAAGCTAATGAGCTGGGATGGTGGTGCACACCTGTAATCCCAGCGACTTGGGAAGCTAAGGTAGGAGGTTGAAAGTTTGAGGCCAGCCTGGGCAACCTAGCGAAACCCTGTCTCAAAATAATAAATAAAAAAAGGTCTGAGGATGTAGCTCAGTTGTAGAGCATGTGTCTAGCAAGCGTGAAGCCCTGGGTTCACACAAAGAAAAAGAAAAGCTAATGAAGAAATAGATCACCTTGTACTTCTGTCCTAAGGAAAACATTTTTCTAAGTACCAGACACCCCAAAGGCTAAATAAATGTATCTTATCCCAGGGAACAAAAACAATTATGTCGTTCATCAAGTGTCCTCAGATACAGGCTGACACACACCGTGAACCTAAGAGAATTGGACTATTGACATCAAACCTAGCCAAGCTGTTTTCTAACTGAATGACCTTATGCTAATTCCATGAATCTTGATCCCTCATCTATAAATAGGAATGATTTTTACACTTCTGCGTTGTTTGAGAAATAAGTGAGATGATTTTTGTAAAACACACAGTGAGTACTTAATAAAAGATAGCTGTTATTCCTTTTATTTCTACTTCTTGATTTCTCTTTATATCATATGCCTTCAAAACTTTCTAGAAGGTTCCAGGCCCTTCAGTGCTTATTAATTACAGCTTTACTATTTTGTTGAGCATCATCCATAACATTTTAAAAATAAGATACCTAATTCATTCCAATTTCAGGTCTTTGGGCACAATTATAAATATAGTATCATAATAAGCTGAGCGTGCTGGTACACCTCTGTAATCCCAGTACTCGAGAGGCTGAGACAGGAGGATCGCAGGCTCAAGGACAGCCTCGGCAACTTAGCAAGACTTTGAGCAACCTAGCGAGACCCTATTTCAAAACAAAAAATAAAAAAGGGCTGGGGGCAGAGCTTAGAGGTAGAATGGCCTGGGGTTCAATCCCCAGTACAAATAAATAAATAAATAAATAAATAAATAGCATTATAATAAATATTACCAATTTTTACTGAGTGTCCCAAAATGGTGGTTGATGTTGGATCGTTGTGTTTAAAGTTGGAGATCCCCAGTCTTAACTTTTAACTTTCAAGTTTACATTAGTTCATGTTGTTGGAATTTGAGAAAGGACAAATTCGGTGAATTTATAGTGACAGTGAGAATGCATATTTAGCGAGAATTTGTCATCACTCATTAATGAGGGAAGACTGTGTCTATCTCTGGGCAGCCCTCTGGTCTCGAGAGCCTGCTAATTAGCTAAATGTTTGGCATGTCTCAGTAACCCCAGTAGCCTGTGTAATTAAAATTTGCTTTGAACACAAGAGTGTCCCACATCTTATCTCCCTTTTGAAGGATTCTTCATCAACTGGGCTTTCTAATAATAGTTCCTCAGCCCTGAACTGATTGAGGATAGAGAGGGAAAGAACATGCCTAGCAAATCAATCTTATAGTTGGGTGTGTTTGCTAAGACAGCTTAAGTTATAAAAAAAAATGTTTTTACTTTCTCAAAAGTAGATATTCTGTTTTTAAAGGGGAAAAAATCCTTATGGGGTTAGAGGTCTCAGCAATTTCCCACTCACTGTGGAGAGTACAGAAAGATTCAACATGAAGGAAGCAGTAGTTGACCCTTTTAAGTTGTCAGTTGGATTTTTACACAAAATTCAAGGAATGCCATGAAATTGAGGTCTCTTAAGTCTGGTACTGGATCATGGAGCATGCTGCAAATTGAAAAATCTCAAGAACCTAGGAAAAGCCAGGCGTGGTGGCGCATGCCTGGAATCCTAATACTTGGGAGGCTGAGACAGGAAGATTGCGGGTTTGAGGCCAACCTCAGCAACTCAGCAAGGACCTCAACAACTTGGTGAGACCCTGTTTCAAAATAAAAATAAAGTAGAGACTGGGGGTGTGGCTCAGAGGTAGAATGCCCCTGGGTTCGAGCCTCAATGCTGAGGGGAAAAAAAAATCTAGGGAAAGAAAATGTCTCAACTTCATTCATTCATTCACTTGCCCCGAGAGCAAGTGAATTCATTCATTCACTTGCTCACAGAACAATGGATACAATAAAAGTATCCATTAATCACCACTTACATGGCAGTTTCTGTGCTTGGTTTTGAGTATGAGGAGGGATACCACAGTCCTGTCCCCATGGAGCTCATTCTCTAGGAGGAGGAGGCAAGCAGTGAGCAGACAGCTTCCACGGAGTGTGGAGGATGCCAGTACCAATGGGTAAACACGCGATCTTACGCACACCTAACCAAACAGCGCGTCGGGGGAGCCTTCTTGGTGGAATGGTCCCTTGATGTTCTCATTGTGCTGAACTACCTTCATCCTCTCTCTGGGATCCTGATGACTCTTCTTGGCACATAGAAAATGATGCCCAGTGTTGACCAAGGGTCCCGGGGCTCTCCTCCTGGAGGCGTTCTTAATTCAAGTAATGGCTGAATCCTTATCATGTACGGGAACTGTGCTTAGAGCCAGGAAAACAGTGGCATACAAAACTGTGTGACTCTCACAGTCTGGAAGGAACAAGCTGGTAACAAAGAATTAAAGATGGTAATGCTGACTTAGAAACTCCAGTGACTGTCTACATGAGTACCAGGTAAGGGGACGATCAGTGGTGTCTCAGGAGGCACAAAAAGATGGAGCCTTGAAGGAGCCGTTTTGAAGAAAGCAGGTAAGAAATGGCAGGAGCAGAGAGTAGGGACTGAAAGGGTCACGATGGCCACTCAGAATGCTCCCAGACATGCAGTGACCAAGGTGCAGGTGAGGGTCAGGAGCTGAAGGGCTTCGTACACATCCTAACAGACCTGGACATACTGTCGCACAGTGGCAAAGCCCCTGGCTGGGAACTCAGACAGACCCAATTCACATCTTGGCTTTCTCTCTTACCAGCGTGGTACTTACCTCTATGAGCCTGAGTTTCCTAAGGACACAATTACAGTATCTTTATAACAGGATTGTTGTGATAGCTATACAAGATAACACTAGGGAAGCCTTAGCACAAAGCTTGCCACATGGTGGACACAGATAAATATTGGCAACTTATTACTGCTAGATTTTATTTTGTGGACATTGGGAAGCTTTCAGAAGTTATTTTCTTGCTATGGTCACTCTGAATTACAGAATCTCTGTGCATCAACTTAAAATGTTTTGATGATTTTAAATGTTTTCTTTGTTATTGTTGTTTTGTTTGGTTTGGTACTGGGGATTAGACCCAGGGGCATTCTACCTCTGAGATACACCCTCAGTCTTTATATTTTATTTCGAAACAGGGTCTCACTAAGCTGCTGAGGCTGGCCTTGAACCTGTGATCTTCTGGTCTCAGCCTCTCAAATACTGGGATTACAGGGATGTGCCACCACACCCTGCTGATTGAATGTTATGTAATCGTTAATGTTTGTGAAGTGCTGTGTCAAGTACATAGTAAGTGTTATATACATGTTTATTACATATAATAATTTCATGAAATGTGTTAAGGAATAGAAATGTCTTTTTTTTCATTTTTCAGTGAATAAACTAAATTCAAGAAGTTGAGCTTCTTGCTTGAGGTAAAACAGCTAGTAAAGTGTGGAACCAGTGTATCGAACCTGTGTCTCATTTCACGTCCTCCCATCTGCCTCTTACGTACATGACCCGATCCTCACGACAGTGTTTTCATTTTTGTGACATGCTTTCCATCTCTGATCAGGTGTGAGTAACACTTTTTGCAGGGCTGCAGCCATAGCCAGCCTTAGTTTTGCATTCCCGTCTTTTCTTAGCATTATATCATTTTCCATTTTCCTTTATAGTCATCATGTTAAATTTTAATGGATGTGTAAAAAGGACTTCAATTGATTTTCCTTAGCTTTTATCCTGCTGCTGGGTATTAGTCTGTTTCCTGGTTTTCATTATAATATAGTACATAATGCACTTGTAAGCCTATCTCCAAATACAGCCATTTTCTTCTGTTGATTTATTTCCTTAGATAAGTTTCCAGCAGTGGCACCACTGGGCTGATGCTTATAAGTAATTATACTGTTTTTGACATACATTGCCTACTGCCTTCCACCCAGCAGCATATGGAGACTGCCAATTTCAACGCTAAAATGAGCATTTTCTTTTTTTAAAAAAAAACTCTTACAGATTTAATTATGAATAAAAACGATACTTTATTTTATTTTTTGCATGTTTTGATTACTAATTCTTTGAAATGTGTTGGCACCTAATTTAATAACCCTCTGTTATGCTTTCTTTCTACTCTTGTTTTATTTTATCTTATTTATTTATTTTTTTGTGGTACTAGGGATAGAACCCAGGGACGCTCTGCCACTGAGCTACATCCCCAGCCCTTTTTATTTTTTTACTTTGAAACAGGGTCTCACTAAGTTGCCTGGCCTGGCCTCAAATTTGCAATCCTCTTGCCTCAGTCTCCCGGGTAACTGGGATTACAGGCACGCACCACAGTGCCTGGTTTGTATGAGTGTTCTTAACAGGCAGTTCCGTGCATTGTCTGTGTGTGCGTGTATGTACGCATCAGGACAGCAATCTGGAGATGTATTGTAACCCATCATCATTACCGTGGACAACAAGAGGAATGTTTGCCCACAGCAGTAAGGGGATGAGCAAAGACAGAGCAGCCCAATGAAGGAGAGTGGGAAGAGCCAGGCGGTCAGGTGGGAGGGAGGTGAGACAATAGCGGAGGGAGGAGGGACTGAAAGAAGGGAGGAGTGGTAACTGCTCAGATTGAGGTGGGGGACACAGGGGCATCTGTTGAAATGGGCTATCAGGAGGTCCTTAGTAACCTTGACAGAAGCCATCACTGTGTCATTTAAAAAATAAAGTCAAGCCATGCCTATAATCTTATTACTTGGGAAGCTGAGACTGTAGGATTGCAGGTTCAAGGCCAGCCTCAGCAACTTAGTGAGGCCCTGTTTCAAAATAAAATAGGGCTGGGGGGGGGTGAAGCTTGGAGGTAGAATGCCCCTGTTTTTGTTTTGGGTTTTTTTTTTTTGTTTTTCATTTTTTGGTACTGGGGATGGAACCCAGGGGCATTCTACCTCCGAGCTACACCCCCAGCCTGATTTTATTTTTATTTTGAAACAGGGTCTCAATAGGTTGATGAGAGTCTCACTACTTGCTGAGGCTGTCCTTGAATCTGCGATCCTCCTATCTCAGCCTCCCAAGTACTGGGATTACAGGCATGCACCACCACGCCCAGCTGCCCCTGGGTTTAATCCCCAGTACCACTATATATAGAGATACACATACACACATATAAAGTCAGCCTGATATCTTTTTAACACCATTCAGAATGGAAACCTCAAGTCTCTGTATGGAATGTAGCCTACTAAGTAATGAAGCTGTTTCTGGGTGAGATGGACCCAGGTTCAAATCCTGGCTTTGCAAATGACTAGCTAGGTGACCTTGGGTAAGAATCTTAATGCCTGTATAATCTTTACAATATCTCTACCTTCACATTCTTCACCTTTACAACATCCTGCATTGCTATTAGAATTAAAGGAACTGATGTGAAATGCTTAATGCAATATCTGGCACGTAATAGGTCCTTTGTTAATAGTAGTTGCCATGTGATTATTACTCCTTTAAATATAATAGTGGGCTGGGGGTATAGCTCAGTGGTAGAGCACTTGCCTAGCATGCACAAGACCCTGGATTCAATCCCCATCAACACAAAATAAAAATAAACATAATAGTGGTTTCTTAAAAAAGGCATATCCCATCATGCCCTGTTCTTCTGGTCATTACTAGCCATACAGAGAGAGCAGAACCAAGCAGTTAAGACCTGGATTGTATAATCCCACTTATTTAGCTCTGGGTCTTGGGCAAGTAACTATAACTCCGGGCCTCAGTTTCCTCATCTGTGAAATGGAAACAATAGTAGCACCCATCACATAGATTTATTTTGAGGATTAAAACACTGAAGAATGGTGCCTGCCACATAAGTTTTCTATTTGTGACAGCTTTGATGATGACAGTGATGAAAATGATGAAGACAGATGATGCTTATGATGTTGATAATGATGTTGGTGATGATGATGGTAATGGCAATGGTGGCGATGGTGATGATGTCATTGACGATGATGATGGTGATGATAGTGGTGATGATGGTGATGTTGATGATGGACAAAGTAACTTTAAGATTATATAGCTAGGCATGGTGGTACATGCTTGTAATCCCAGTACTTGGGAGGCTGAGACAGGAGGATCCCAGGTTCGAGGACAGCCTCAGCAACTTAGTGAGACTCTCATCAACCTAGCAAGACCCTGTTTCACAAAATAAAAATTAAAAAAAATAGGGCTGGGGGTTTAGCTCTAAGGTAGAATGCCACTGGGTTCAATCCCCAGCACCACAAGAAAAAAAAATTATTTAAGTAATGCTATGTCTTTTGGTTTTTCACTGTCTTCCTTGCCAGTACTTTAGTAGTGTGTGTGTGTGTGTGTGTGTGTGTGTGTGTGTGTGTGTGTATGTGTGTGTGTGTGTCACTGGGGATTGAACCCAGGAGTATTCTACCTCTGAGCCCTTTTTTATTTTATTTTTTGTTTTGAATCAGGGTCTCGCTAGGAGGTTGCTGAGTCTCACTAATTTGCTGAGACTCAAACCTGCAATCCTCCTGTCTCAGCCTCCCAAGTACTGGGATTAGAGGCATTTGCCACCACACCCAGCTCATACTTCAGTAATTTGACCAGCTATTAGAATCCATCGTGATCAATACTTAGGACTCTCTTATGTCTTTTATTATCAGCAACTATCTTTTTATGAATTGATGGTCATGCTTACTTATTGCCAAATGGAAAATTGATTACATGGTCACCCAAACCCTGTTCATTATCAGTATCCACCATTAAGAGATCCCCCCCTTTTTCTGTTCTGGATATCTGGGGCAACAGTCTCTAATTTTTGTAGAAATGTTAATGGAGTGATACTGGTGCACAGAGAAGCATCTCGGAGCACATACAGCTGTATAAATATTCTGTAGGTTTTATCCCTCCCCCGGTCCCTATGCTCCCAATCTCCTGTTTTCTCTGCCAGTTTCTACAGTGGGAAAAAACTGAAATTATACTAATTTTCACCTGATTGAAAATGATCTGGTGTTAGACTTCAGAAGGCTTTTGTTTGCCTTTGTGTGTTTTTCTGCTTACAAGCGTAACACAGAACACAGGTCTTTTTGTATTTGGCTTTGGCATTAAGTTCTGGGAAATTGACTCTCTTTCCCTTGTTCTTCAGTCTCTGTTGCTTGCAAGACATCTCCACACTCTATTTTCTATCTTGGCCATCTTCTCTCGCTTCTGATTATTTCCAACCCTCCATATACGTTTCTTGTGTCTATTTCTCATTCACAAACCCGCTTTTGTGCAGTATTGATTTCAGTGTTGACGGTAGACAGTGGGTGACCTTATTTCTTCTGGTGTAGAGGGAGCGCATCCAGGTCTGTTCCTGTTCTTAATGGGAATATTTCTTTCTATTTCCCTATGAATGAATAACAGCTGTTTCCTGAATATTTTTTGCATGATGTGCAAGGTTCATTTCAGGGGAGTTATAATTGCTTCTAAGATCTTTCTAGTTTTCCTTTTTCTTTACTGCTTCATAACTTTCTCATTAAGCCCAGTTGTTTTGGGTTTTTTTATTTATATTTTTGTATACTTTCTCTTCAGTTTTTGGAGTGTGGATTCTGACTTTAAATTCCATTTCCACCAGTTTGGGGCTAGGGTCAAGAGCAGGTCAATCAGAGCTAATCTCTTTTTTCTCCACTGCCCTAACCTTTCAGGAATCAGTCGTGCACTTCCTGCAGTTGAGGTTGCAGATCAGACCCTGTTAAGGGGACATTTTTATCTTGTCCCAGTCACATGATTACTGCCAATGTTTATCTCCTACAAGAGGTTGGAGGAGCATTGTTAAAAAATTGTGCCATTAGTGCAGTAGTTTAAAAATAAAAATTTTATTGGGCACAGTGGTACACGCCTGCAATTCTAGTACTTAGGCTAAGACAGGAGGATCACATGTTCAAGGCCTGCCTCAGCAATTTTGCAAGACCCTCAGCAAGTTAGCAAGACCCTGTTTCAAAATAAAAAAAAATAGAAAGGACTGAGGTCATAGCTCGGAGGTAGAATGCCTCTAGGTTCAATCCCCAGCACCAAAAATAAGTAAACAAATGAATAAAATTTTTCTCCTGAATTTTCTCAATTATTATTATATTCTCTGTGGTTATGGCTATGGCTATGTAGTTACAGCTTTGTGGTTATGTGGTTATAGCTATGTGGTTATGGCTATAACCACAGGGAATAGTATATATTTGATATATATTTAACATAATACATGTATTTATGATCGATTGAATTAACTTTTCTGACAATTTTATGTAGACATATATTTATATAATTTTTAATTTTGAGAAAGAAAATTCTCACTTCTCATTTTCCTCAGGAAACCAGGGTTTAGCATTTGATAATGATGACACTCTAGAGTCATGGCAGCAGAGTTTGGAGTCAGAGGGAAACGGCTCTGGACCCTGACACAGACTCAATTGCCTGTGTGACCTTGGGCTATTCAAGAAAACATTTCTGCGCCTCAATATTTTCAAATACAAGGCAGTAAAAGGAATACTCATCTTACATGATTGTGGTGAAGATTAGGTATGAGATGCACCTAACAGTTTACCTGGCACATGGCAAGTTCCTAATAAATGATTGTTGCTATAATTATAATCATTAAATTCTAAGTGGTGAGAGATCAAAGTCAGTTCTCTGATTATGTAGATGTGAGTCAAAGGCAGGAAGAGCTATTAGTGCAACTTCACAGTTACAGTTTTTTGTTTGTGTGTTTGTCTGTTTTGAATGCGGATTGAATCCAGGGTCATTCTACCTGTGAGCTACACCCCAGCGCTTTTTATTTTTTATTTTGAAACAGGGTCTCCCTACATTGCTGAGGCTGTCCTTGAACCTGCGATCCTTCTCTCTCAGCCTCCCAAGTACTGGGATTACAGGTGTGCGCCACTGCACCCTGCTCACAGTTATCATGGAAAACAACAGAACACGGAGGCAACAGTCAGAACCTTGAGATCCCACCATTAGCTCTGTGGTCTTGGTCAAAGCATTTCACTTTTGAGGGTCCCTGTCTTCTTCTATAAAATGAAAGAGTCATGTGACAATGATGACCCCCCTCACCCCTGCCCACCACTCTTCTGGACATTAAAGTCAGCTTTTGAGTCTGTGCTTTAATACACAGCTGATCGTGTTAGGCCTCTGCAGAAAGCCCTTCCCACAGTGGCTTCCTCTTGCTCTGGGGTTATCACCTGAACAGGTGACCCCTCACCTGTCTCTGGGCCCAGCTCTGGCCAAGCCCCTTCCCACCTAGAGGCCCCCTTGCCATTCTCTCTTCCCTGCAGATTTCTTCTTGGCACTGGAACCCTATACTCCTCCTTTGTAGCCCTTATTGAAGTTGTTATCAAAGTCCTATTTCCTGTAGGCCACTCTACTTGTTAATGGCTCTTCCCCCAGTACCTAGCTTATTGCCCTAGCAGGTCATATGTGCTAAATAAATATTTGTGGGGTGAATGAGTGAACGCAATCTTTAAATATGCAAAGGGAGGTAGTCTTTGGCTTTTCATACTTCCTGTAGAGCCAAGACTTAGCCAGGTTATATGCTAAGGAATAATGCTTCCTAAGAGATCTCAAAAAGAAATGTTCCACCATGACTTTTTCCTACTATTGGTTCTTTCATGCATGCAAAAGAGTAAAATTATCCTGTGATTCTCATTTCAAGTAAAAAGATAAATTCACTTATGCCCTATCAAATTACAAATATCCCTGGCTCTGGGGACCTTGCTTCCCAGAGTCCTCCATAAAAACCCCCTTTAAGAAAGGGCTGTTAGCCGGGCGTGGTGGCGCACGCTTGTAATCCCAGTACTTTGGGAGGCGGAGACCGGAGGATCTGGGTTCACCGTCAGCCTCAGGTCTCTCTCTCTCTCCCTATCTCTCTCTCTCTCTACTTAGTGAGGCCCTCCGCAACTTCGTGAGACCCGGTTTCAAAATAAAGTATAAAAAATAGGGCCGGGGGTGTAGCGCGGAGGTAGACCGCCCCTGGGTTCAATCCCCGGTACTGCAAAAAAAAAAAAAAAAAAAAGAAAGGGCTGTTACCAAACCCTAAAGTCAGGGTCATGCAGCAAATACCCTACAATGAACCGCAGTGCTGGGGTAGAGAAAGGTTGATCAGAAAAGTACCAACCTCCAGTCTGTCTTCCTGGGATAGGGTTTAGAGGTATTTAGGGGTAAAGAGGCAGGGTGGTCTGCGTCATGGGGAAAGGTGATTGGAAGCAAGAAGGAAGGAAGTAATCAGTGGTCTGCACATGCGTAATCAAACTTCATGGCTTTTCATAAGGACGCATGTTCAGAAAATGGCAGCGTTAGCATGACCTGTGGGTGGAGTTTCAGGCCCTCTGATGTTAAAAGTCATCCTTTGGATTCTTGCACAGGCCCAGGTGAAGGGGTCAATGGGTTTAACCGGTTTGAACTAGACAAGGCTACCTCCAAATTCCTGAAAAACAACTCGGTCCTTACTGTAGCGATCATACCTCAGAGGCATGGCAAAGGCCAGTGGGAGAATGCTGCTTAGCCAGGTGACCTCTAAAACTGGTGATAAGTGTAAGTAACTAAAAGCAAGTGAAGCTAGAGGATTTATTCAGATTTCCCTCAGTTTGAGCGTGAGTGAGTACCAGGCAGTGCCCAGGAAGCCCTGGCTGTCTAGGTACACGGTGGAGCGCTGTCTTGTGTTTGGCTTCTGTCTCTGCTTGAACATGAATCTCTTTCTTTGCCATCCCCGGACTTGTCCTTAATCTTTGATGCATTCAGACCCACGGAGACTGGCATTGGTGGGTAGAGTGGAGTCACACAGTGGTTCTGAGTCAGCCCGCGAGAGGGGTGGGAGCCCTTTGGGGGAACATTTGCCCGGGCCTTCCTGAGTCTCTGGGTTTTCTTTGAATCCCTAACATAGTGCTGCTTGTCTGGCCCAGAGTCGCCACCCTAAAGTTTCCTTCTTCCCCTTCTATGCACACCTGTAATCCCAGTACTTGGGAGGATCACAAGTTCAAGGCCAGCCTCAGCAACCTAGCAAGACCCTGTCTCAAAATTAAAAAAAATAAAATGGGCTGGGCGTGTAGCTCAGAGGCAGAACGTCCCTGGGTTCGAAACCCAATATATATGTATGTCTATATGCATATATATACATGCACATTTATATACCTATTTATACATGATAGTATTGCCGTTCATTCACGTCATCGTGTAGTCTACACAGCACTCATTGCAGACCCAGCACTGGGAGGCAGGTGCCGTGGGCATTTTCATTTCCATTTGAACCAATTTAGAAAAGGAAAAGAAAAGCTTGGAGGGGTGGGTGTTCCTTGCCAGCTATTGCCTGAGATTTACTTTGGAATGAGGTAGAATTTAGAGTTAAGAGGTAGAAGCTGGTAGAGCTGAGGCTCAAATCTGGGTCTTCTCTTTCATCTGTGAAATATCCAGGTGCTGCCACTCATTCAGCTTTTCTCCTCCTCCTCCTCCCTCCTCCTGTTCACGGTGCTGGGGACGGAACCCAGGGCCTCATGCTAAGCAAGCGCTCTACCACTGAGCAACACTCCCAGCCCATGTTTTGTTGCTTTCTATGTAGACATAAAAGATGGACCAAGCAGACACAATAATAAATCATGATTCCTTTTACACATTTACTTGGTTTTTTTCTTTTTTAGTGCTTGAGAGTGTTCTTCCGAGGGACCAAAAACCATCCCAGGTATTGGGAATAACGTTAGGACATGATCCCTCCCACTCACAACTTAGCAGGGGCGGGGGAAACATGGAAAAATAGAGTATAATTAAGCAGGTGATGTCATGGAGGTAGGAGAGAATAAGGAATGGTCATTTTTACAAGGAGTGGGAGAGAGGAGACAGAGCAGGGGGCAGGGGTGGGTACTCCGGGGAGGGGAGTAGAGAAGGGTTGGGTGAGAATGTCCCGTAGGCAGAGGATAGACAAGGTATCAGGGGAAGGGAGCAGTGGGGTGATGGCTCTGGAGAGGTAGGAAGGGGAGCCTTGTGATGTTAAAGCCCAGGCATTCTTGAGGCAACAGAGAGCCCTTGGCAGGTTTTGTTTGTTTGTTTGTTTGGTTGGTTGGTTGTTTTTTTTTTTTTGCGGTACCGGGGATTGAACGCAGGGGCGTTCTACCTCCGCGCTACACCCTTGGCCCCATTTTTTTATGCTTTATTTTTGGAACCGGGTCTCATGAAGTTGCGTAGGGCCTCACTAGCTAGGGAGAGAGAGAGAGAGAAAGAAAGAGAGAGAGAGAAAGAAAGAGAGAGAGAGAGAGAGAGAGAGAGAGAGAGAGATCACGCGCGCTTGTGCGCTGAGGTTGGCCACGAACCCAGATCCTCCGGTCTCCGCCTCCCAAAGTACTGGGATTACAAGCGTGCGCCACCACGCCCGGCTCCTTGACAGTTTTTAAACCCAGTGTGGGACATCAACTTTGACACCGTAACTGGCATTGCAGATTTTGAGAGCAGAGCAGAGAACAATTCGCAGGAAAGGGAGCCCCATTCCCCAAGGGAGCCGTCATTGTTGCTAGTTGTAAAAATGACTCGAGAAGGCTGCGCAGAACTCGGAGAGAGCGGTGGGGAAAATCCAGCCAGTGGCTTTAGTTGTCCTGTGATGTTGGGGCTTAGCCCTCCTGGCAGGAAGCCCCTATGTAGAACCTAAAAGAAATGCTTCCAAAGTATGTTCTGAAGGAGAGGAAGAATTTTGGTTTTCCATAAACTGCCTCCAACGCATAAAACAATAAGGAGAAATGTTTCTTTGCTCTCTGAAACAGTTCCAGGCCATTTCGCAACTCCTTATAGCATCAGAGGCTCAGAGGACGTCAAGCCGACTAATTCCCGGTGAATGTTGTTACAGCAGCAAACGAGGATGCCTGGGACATGGTGAATTGCGAGTGATTTTTCTGCCTCCATTCTTACGAAAAAGTTAACCGAAAGCAAATGTGCAGCCCGGGTGGACTTGGTTTCAGTTAAGTAAGGCTACGGTGTCACGGATGTGTGCTGGGAGCTGGTTGCTTAAACCACTGGAGCCGAATTCCAGTCGTGTCCCAAGGCTTACTGTCGCTTCTCAGGAGGTACAGATGCAGCACAGCTCACTGCCGACTTCCTGCGGACTTGATGAAGTGTCTGTCCTTCAAGAAGCTTGTAGTTGGGCTGTTTCCTTGGTCCAAACATTCAGGACTTCCCGTTAGCTTTGGACCCTGGCAATCTATACTGAATAAAAGAATCTCTACTAATAAGACAGGTTGGTCATCCTAAGAAACTTGAATTGATGGTGGTTCTTAGCATTAAATTGGAGTATTACCCCTGCCATTCCAATGTGAATAATGCTGCTCCAAGTATGGCATTAAATCAATAAAGAAGGATCATTGGACACTCTCACAGCTCGCGCGCGCGCGCGTGTGTGTGTGTGTGTGTGTGTGTATGTCTCAAAGAAAGAGAGATACTGGGGACTGAACCCAGGGGCTAGACCCATAGCCCTATTTTATTTTTTACTTTGAAACAGGATCTCACTAAGTTGCTGAGGCTGACCTCGAACCTGCAACCCTCCTGTCTCAGCCTCCCAATTACTGGGATTACAGGTGTGCACCACCAAACTCAACTACAGATACCTTTTAATGTTCAGGCTTCAGAGGAGGTAGTTGTATGATGCTGGGCATGCATTTTAATCTCTCTGATCTCAGTTTCTTCCTCTGAAAACAAGATTTGAACCAGCTGACATGTGCACAATAAACACCTTATTATAAAGACTTATTTCTTGGGTATGTAGTACTAGGATACACACCCCGGGGCTGCTATGGAACCTTGCTTCATAGTTTCAGGGGCCCAGGTTTCTTCAATCTTGTTATTCTGCCAGGCTCAACATACCACTGGGGTTAAAAATGCTGTCCCATCTCCCACCACCATGTCCTTATGCCAGCCAGTGAGAAGAGGGACAATGTCAGGAAAGATGCACACATTCCTTCAAAGACTTGATCAAAAAGTGATCCACAGCTGGGTGTGGTGGTGCACACCTGTAGTCCTAGTACTTGGGAGGCTGAGACAGGAGGATCACAGGTTCAAGGCTAGCCTCAGCAACTTGGCAAGACCCTCAGCAACTTAGTGAGACCCTGTTTCAAAAGAAGAAATAAAGTGGGGCTGGGGGTGTAGCTCCAAGGTAGAACACCCCTGGGTTCAATCCCCAGTTTCACACACACAAAAAGAAAGTGACCCACAACCTCCATTCATACCTCTCTGGTCAGAATGTAGTAACAGGGTCTCACCTTGCTAGGAGAGTGTGGCTGTCATGCTGTGTTATAGAATTGTCATGTACACCTGTCAGGTGTGTGAGGGGTAGATACTGGAAGCCAACTAGCAGTCTCCTGCCACATTGTAAGTCTTTATTTAAAAATAAATAATAATAATAAATGCAAGTTCCATGTCTCCTGCCTGTCAACTAATGTGTGTGGCGGGGAGGGGGGGGGATCGACAATATCCATCTTTTGCAGATTCCTGTGTTTGAAGATGGTGACAGCAGAGGAGGCGGATGGAGGAAAGCCTGGCTAGGGTGACATTGTAGAACCCAAGAGAGTACCCTGATGGAGTGCATTTTCTATATGGAAAAAGAGAAAACAAATAAGAAATCTATTTGTTCCTCTATCTACTTACATTATAACTCAACAGGAAACAAATTAACTGGGACCTTCCTTAATTTCTTTTTACTACTTTCACCTCTGAGTTTTGTTTTGCATCAAAAGGAGAATCAAGTTAGTTTCTGTTGAATTCAAATTACTAATTCCCTCCCTTGCAGAGCCCAGGATATAAATTTATAACAAGGGGGCATTGTAAAAGCAGGCATATGTCATGTCTGATGTTTGAATTAAATACAGCCATGTGGTTTTTTATTTAATTTTGGTAAAATGCACATAACATAAAAGTTGCCATGGTAATCATTTTTGTCTACACACAGTTCACTGGTATTAAATATATGCATAATGTGCAGCCATCACCACCATCAATCTCCAGAGCTCTTTTCATCTTGTAAAACTGAAACTCTCAGCTGGGGATGGTGGCACACGCCTGTAATTCCAATACTTGGGAGGCTGAGACAGGAGAATGCCAGGTTCAAGGCCAGCCTCGGCAACTTAGTGAAGCCCTGTTTCAAAATAAAAAATAAAAGCGGGGCAAGGTGGCGCATGCCTGCAATCCCAGTACTTGGGAGGCTAAGACAGGAGGATCACAGGTTCACAGCCAGCCTCGACAACTTAGTGAGGCCTTCTGCAACTTAGTGAGACGCTGTTTCAAAATAAAATAATAAAAAATGTCTGGGGGTGTAGAATGCCCCTGGGTTCAATCCCCAGTACCACCAAAAAAAAAAAAAATTGAAAAGAAAATTTTGTATGATATCGCAGGTGCAGCTTGGAGGCAGAACACTCCTGGGTTCAATCCCTAGTACCAAAACAAACAAACAAAACCTTGAAACTCGATACACATTAAATGATAATTTCTCATTTTCCCCTTCTCACAAACCAGTGTCAACCATGATTCTACTTACTGTCTCTATAATTTTGACTACTATAAGTACCCTCCTCTTTTTTTATGATACTGGAGGTTGAACCCAGGGGCATTCTATACCTTTGAGCTACACCACTAGCCCTATTTTATTTTTATTATTTATTCTGAAACAGGGTCTCACTAAGTTGCAGAGGGCCTCACTAAGTCTCTGAAGCTGGCCACAAATCTGTGATCCTCCTGTCTCAGCCTCCCAAGTACTGGGATTATAGGCGTGCGCCACCATGCCCGGCTCTGAGTACCACACTTAAGTGGACAAATATTATATGTAATATTTGTCTCTTTGAGTCTAGCCTACCTCACTTAGCATAATGTCTTCAAGGTTAATCCATGTTATGTGTCAGAATTTCCCTCCTTTTAAAGCTGAATGGTATTCTGCTGTGCATATGTAACACATTGTGGATATTCATTTATCTGTGGATGGCAGCTTGAGGCGCTTCCACATCTTCCCTATTGTGAGTAATGCTGTTATGAACATAGATGTACAAATATCTTTTCCAGGCTCTGATTTCAATGGGGGGGGGTGGATATGCAGAAGTAAAATCACTACATTATATGGTAGTTCTCTTTTTAATGTTTTTGGGACCCACCATACTCTTTTCCCCAACAGTTATACCATTTTACAATTTTCACCAAAAGTACAGGAGGATTTCAATCACTCTACATCCTCACCAACACTCGTTATATTTTCTGGGTTTTTGTTAATAGTAGTCACCCTAATAGGTGGGAGGTGGAATCTTACTACAGTTTTGATTCGCATTTCCCCAATGATTTAGTGATGTACCTATTAGTCATCTGAATGTCTTCTTTGGAGAAATACCTATTTGAGTCCTTTGCCTAATTTTGAATTGAAATTTTTATTTTGTTGCTGTAGTGTTAGGAATTCTTGATATATTCTGGATATTAATCCTTTATCAGGTATATTTTAAATCTTTTTCTCCTATTCTGTAGTTTGCCTTTTTACTTTGACAGTGTCTTTTGGGAGGAGGGGCTACTGGGGATTGAATCCAGGGGCCTTCTACCTCTATGCTACACCCCCAGCTCTTTTTATTTTATATTTTGAAACAGGATCTCACTAAGTTGCTAGGGGTCTCACTAAGTTGCTGAGGCTGGCCTCGAACCTGTGATCCTCCTGTCTCAGCCT
Organism: Glis glis; assembly: GCA_004027185.1. Lineage (NCBI taxonomy): Eukaryota > Metazoa > Chordata > Mammalia > Rodentia > Gliridae > Glis > Glis glis. The sequence goes on from PVJS01021175.1 coordinate 26,941, forward strand.
CCCAAGTACTGGGATTACAAGACAGTATCTTTTGTTTTCCTGCTGTCCAGTTTCTCTATTTTTTTATTGTGCCTTTGATGACATATCCAAAGAATCACTGTAAAATCTAATGTTATAAAACTTTTGCCTATGCTGTCTTCTAAGGGCTTTATAGTTTTAGGGTTTTTGTTCTTTTTTTTTATCCATTCTGAAGGGAGAAAGAGAGAGATTGATTCTGAGAATTAACCCCAGGGCCTTGTGCATGCTGGATAAACACTCTGCCACGGAGCTACACTCCCAGCCCTTGAGTTCATCTTTGTATATCGTGTTAGGTCATGATCCATCTTTACTCTTTTGCATGTGGATGTCCAGTTTTCACAGAGGCATTTGCTGAAAATACTCTTTTCTATTTTGAAACATCTTGACACCTTGTCAAAAATCCTTTGACCGTATGTTCAAGGGCTTATTTCTGTCTCTTCATTCTATTTTGTTGTTCTGTGTGTCTGTCTTTATGCCGGTACCACGCTGTGCTGATTATAGATTATTGTAATTTTGTAGTAAGTTATTAGTTCTAATAGTTTATTTGGTGAAATCTTTGGGATTTTTAACATGCAAGATTGTATAATCTGCAAACAGATATTTTCCAATTTAGATGTATTTTATTTCTTTTCCTTGCCTAATTGTGGCTAGAACTTCAAATACCATGTTGAAAGAAGCGGTGAAAGCAGGCATCTTGCTTGTTCCTCATCATCCTAACTGATTAAGCTTCTATCATTATCGTAGGAACAGCTTTGACCGTTATCCAGTGCCTGTCCCACCTGCTCTTCTTCCTCCCAACACATAAAATCATGACCTTGCCTCTTCTTTAGGTCCTATTCTAGGACTTTCTGGATGACTTTGGGCAACAGAATAAGGATATAAATCTCATGCTCAGACGCTGGCCGAAATGACAGGAAGAAAATATCTGATTGTGGCATATCTACTTAGAAATCTCATCCTGGTCTTCTGACGATGTCAAGAGCCCAAAGAGCCTAGAATATTTAGAGTGCTCTCCAGCTCGAGCTTTAAAAGCCGAGGCCTGGGCTTCTTCTTTTGCGGGACAAGCAGAGTAGACCGACAGTCCAGATGGGAAGCTCGTCTTGGTTGACTCTGTGGAAGGTATGCCAAGGAGTGTGCCCTCATCCAATAATCTGGAAATGGAGGGTATCATGGACAGAGCTGCTTAATCGGAACCACGTGAAATAGAGCGGGAAGGTGATGACATTGAATGTGGCTTCAAGTGGGAGTGGTACGCCACTTTGGCCAGCTATCCTCTTACAATTTCCTTTTCCCCTTAACTTTTTATTACAGAAGGCTTTAAAACAAACAGAAAAGTTGGAAAATTAGTACAATGAACATCACTACATGCACCATTTAGATTCAACAATTATTAATACTTGGCTATGCATGCTTGTGTGTATGTGTATGATTATATGTGTGTATGTACATGCACCATATGTAACTATGCATACACACACCATGAATTATATATAATACTTATTTATACTTTCTTAACATTATTATTGAATCTTATGAAATTAAATTGAAGATATTACATTTTACCATAAATAGTTTAACATGTGCAACCTCAAAATAAGAACATTTTCCTATATAACTACAGTAATTGATCATGTCTGAGAAAATTAACGATAATTCCCAAATATCTATTTCATATTTAAGTTTCTTAATTGTCTTGAGAATATCATTTATTACTTTTTTTCTTTTAAATCAGAATCTAACCAAGGTTCATAGTTATATTTATCTATTATGACCTAGTATCTTTTATTGTAGAGCAATCCCTCTACTTTGTTTCTCATGTCTTTGGCTTTCTGAAAATAATTGTTATTTTTAATATACTTTTATTATACTTAATATACACTTAGTATACTTTTTAAATATGTTTTTATTGGTGCATTGTAGTCTTACATCATAATGTATTTCAGAGTGATAGGGACATACATGTACACAGCCCTTGTAATTTATAAGTGCAGAATTTCTGAAGTTGTTAAAGTTGAATATTCTGGGAAAAGAGAGACAAGGTGATTAATTGCCTGAACTATGCTCTTGTTTTTGCTCTTGGGCAAATTCCTCTTACATACAGGGTGCAGTCATATTTAACTTGTCAGCACTTTATGTTACAACTTGTTAGGAGGCTCATCAGCTTAGCCACTTAGAGCTGCTTAACTGATAGAGCAGAAACCCCAGCCCTTCTTCAGGATCTCAGCTGAGGATCCTACCAGATGTGGGGATATTGAAGTGTAGGATAGCGCAATTCCTATAAAAATACTAAGAGCAAACACTGTGTGCCAGGCACAGTTCTAAGTACTTTACATGACTCAACTCATTCACTACTAATAACCATTTATGAAGAAAGTGCTTTTAGTATCCCTACTTCCCAGATAAGGAAATCTTAAGCACTTAGGTAACTTGCCTAGGGGCATGCGACCAGTCAAGGGCAGAGCTAGATTCAAACTCAAGCCATCTGGCCCCAATAGCCAGGGTGACCCATCATAGCTCGTGGTAGTATTCACTCTGAGGATGGTGAATTATAGGATCAATAATGATGCAGAGGAAGGAATGCATATTTTAGCAAAATACTATGAACATTTTAGCAAACTATATTATGGTTTATTATTATTGTTGTTGTCTGAGGTTTCAGATTATGTGTCTGATGAGCATATCAGAATTCAGAGCTGCTACTGGATGAGAAACTTCCTTTCAGGAGAATCCTTTCTCCTCCCTACTTGGAGAGGTAGCAGTTAATGAGGATAATCACAGAGAGTGCTGATACACAGAGAGGTTATTAGAAAATGTCTGTAGAGTAGAGTGTGTGTGGAGCAAGTGCCAATGGCAAGACTGGAGTGCTCACCTGTGTTTGCCTGAGGACCCAGCACACCTTTGGGAAGAAAGAGTGAAGTTCACATTCATGGGCCCAGAGTTCCTCACCTCCTGCTTCCCATGGACTGCCCGCCTCCATAGGCCACAGCATCCTTACACAGGAAAGACTTGAGGTTCTATGGCCTTATCCAGAGCCCTCTTTGACCTTGAAGAGGAGGAGTACTATGGGGGATGACACTGCCTAGTGCAAGTAAGACCTTCTCCCACTTAAGTCTCGGAGAACAGAGCGCCTGGCATCACCCTACCGTGGGAGCCAACGCTCTTTAATTTGCCTTCCCCAGGCCAGTGTGCCTGGGAAAATAACAGTGATAATTAAATTATATTGTCACTTATAAATCATGTACTAAGTGAGAAGTTACCTAGTTAGTTTAATAGCCGTACAAGGCCTTCTAAACTGCTCATTCACGAGATTAAAGTGATGACTTGATTTCATCTGCAACCAATTTGTCTTGGGTTTTGGCTGCGGATGCATAGGAAACACTTTCTAGAATTTCACTGATGTGATATATCCACTGTATCTTTACAACAGGTAAGTCTGTTTTCATAAAAATGGTTTTCTATGGCTTCTGGCCATAAAAACATGTATTTAGCGATTTAGTGACATGTCGTAAGTATAATGGCGATTTTTAAAAATACTAAATAGACATTTGTCTGTATGAATGAGAGAGAGAGAGACAAAGAGAGAGAGAGACACACCATGGAAGTCCAAACACAATGGCTCATAGTCTCTCATTTTTGCAACAAATATTTGGGACCGTGCACCTCTTCCTTTGCATTTCTGGTGTTGTATGGTGTGTGTCCAAAAGAACTTTTGAAAGTAAAGAAACACAAAGCAACCAGACACTGTGTGTCACCCATTAGTTTAGCAAAATCGTTTTGTTTGATAATTGCTGTTGCTGATAAGGATTTGGGGAAAGCAGACCTCTCCTGCTCTGTGGTGCCACCCCTTTAGTAGATAACTTGGCAATATCTTTCAAATAATTTTTACTGCATGCACATTTGATCGCGGTAGTTTACTGCTGGGGCTTTATCATATGTAGTGGGTCAGTTATCTATTACTGCAAAATGAATTGCCACAAAACTTAGCTGCTAAAACAACAAATACTTATTATCTCACACTGTTTCTGAGTTCAGGAATCGTGGTTTCTCTGGTGGTTTTGACTCAGAGTGTTTCACGAGGTTGCTGTCAGGCTATCTGCAAAGACTGCCTTCAGCTCAGCTCAGCTGGGGCTGGAGAATTCACTCCCAAGCTCGCGTGTGTTGTTGGAGGCCTCAGTTCCTTCCATGGGTGGCATGAGCATCTTCGGATGGGTGCTGGCTTCTCCCAGAGCAAAAGAACCCAGAGAGACGGAGCCAGCAAGCAAGAGCTTGCGAGGGAAGCTGCGGTCTTTATAACCTAATCTTGGAAGTGACATTCCAGCATCTCTGCCATGGACTGTTGGCCACATAGAGCATCCCTGTGGGAGGGGACTACGCAAGAGTACCCGGACCAGAGGCTGGGATCCTTGGGATCTGCCCACCTCATGAAGCTACTCTACAGCACCTGAGCTGTATCACCAGGCTGAGTGGCCATCCAGGCTGAACAGTCATCTGCATGTTAAATAAGAATGCATCATATTGTGGAATGTGTTGCAGCTATTAAAAAAAAAAAAGCTGGGTGTGGCGGCGCACCCTTGTAATCCCAGTACTTGGGAGGCTGAGACCAGAGGATCTGGGTTTGCGGCCAGCCTCAGCTACTTAGTGAGACCCTCTTTCAAAATAAAGAATAAAAAAATAGGGGCCAGGCGTGGTGGCGCATGCTTGTAATCCCAGTACTTGGGAGGCGGAGACCGGAGGATCTGGGTTCGCGGCCAGCCTCAGCTCTCTCTCTCTCTCCCTCTCCTTAGTGAGGCCCTCCGC
>PVJS01021176.1:0-31771 GCA_004027185.1 Glis glis
AGAGAGAGAGAGAGAGAGAGAGAGATCACGCGCGCGCGCATGCACGCTGAGGTTGGCCGCGAACCCGGATCCTCCAGTCTCCGCCTCCCAAAGTACTGGGATTACAAGCGTGCACCACCACGCCTGGCTTATTCTTTATTTTGAAACAGGTTCTCACTAAGTTGTGGAAGGCCTCACTAAGTAGCTGAGGCTGGCCGTGAACCTGCGATACTCCTGTCTCAGACTCCCAAGTACTGGGATTACAGGTGTGCGCCACCATGCCAGGCCTGTATTAGCTTTATAATTCTAAATTCAATCTTCCTACTCAAAATAGAGTATGGTAGTTAAGCACAAGCAAAAGATCGCTGCAAAAATTACATTCTCAATTCTGATGTCTTTCTCTTTTATTTTTTTGAGATGTTTTAGTTAAATACAACAACACAGAAGTCTTGTCGCCATTAACTTGCTCTCCAAGCCAAGCCATGGTCTCTTTGCCTCTGAATTGTGGTCCACTGAACTACTGCCTACCCAGTGCTGTAACGGTACTTGCTGATCTGAGCTTCAGGATATTGAAAGAGGTTGTTTAATCGCAAACTGAGAAGATACCCCTTGTGTATTTAAACTTATTTGTTTGGTTCTGAGTCATTTTCTCTTGGAACGATCCTACTGTTTTATGTGTTCTGCAATGTGACACACCCCATCAGGCTTAAATAAAGCCAAAAGACGCTGTAAACATCCTGTTGTCAAACTGCTGTGTATTACACACATCTAATGCTCCTAATGTTATTTACTCATGTTTTGTCACGTACTTTTATGCCCACCCAGGCAATAACTGATTTTAGTGCTATCACTGTGTAAAATAGACATAAAAATAGTCTTTGTCCATTTTGTCTTATTAGAAAATGTGATTATAGACTAGAAATAGGAATTTCATAGGTTCTCCTATCAATAAGAGCACAGCACGGTATCCTCTTAATTTTTAGGACTTTCAGCATCTTTGGCTGTCTGCCTTCTAGTCTGATACCATTTTTAGAATCGAGAAGGAGGATGTAGGATAGCAGTTCAGAACTCAGGCTCTTAAGTCAAAATAGTAGGAGCCAGAATATTTGGCTTTTTGAGTCCTGGCTCAAAATTGTACTAGCTGACTTTGGGCAAACTACTTAATCTTTTTGTGCCTCCATTTTCTATCTGTGAAATGGTAATAATAGCTCCTGCCTCATAGGATTGTCATAAGTATTCCATTGTTATACAAAAAGCACAACGATGCTTGTACACTAGGCACTATGCAAACACTGTCCCTTGCTGTGTTTACTCTGAGATTCCATAAAAATAAAAAGTTAGAATTCAGTGAGTAAGGTAATTTGCTTGACTGAACACTCATCCTTAATTTATTAAAATTTCATTTAATCACCATGGGAACCTGTGAGTGTCATCTGGGTTAATTTGCTTTCAAAAATTAAAAACAAACCAGTGAGCATTTCTTCCAAAGGGCGAACCAGAGACGATCTCTAGACAGACAAGCAGAACCGACAAATGTCTTCACTCTGTACTGCCTCATGCCCGGGGCATGCTCTGTCCTGGTACCTTTAAAGAGCTCTCTCTGAGTCGCCCATGCACTCTGCTCTCACCAGCAGGGCTGCGTGGGGACCAGGAAGCAGCTGGATATTTCTCCTAACCCCTTTTATGTTTTTTTTTTACCTACTTTTGCAATTGTATGCTTTAAATATCTGAAAAATATTAGTATGAAAGGAACTGTTTCTATATAACCTAGGTAAAATGTTCTGGAAGATTTTATAATGATAAGTCCTTAAATTTTTTGAATTATTAAATTATTGAAATTATTAAAATTAGAGAGAAGAAATACTAGAAAATTATGGAGAGAAGTTATATAGAGAAGAAAATTGGTAATTGAAAGGAAAATAAAATAGGTAAAATTCTAGATAGATTCTATCTTCAAATTGCTTCCCAAGTATCTTTGACTTTTTTTTCCTACTTTAAAGGAACTTAAAAGGACATATAATATACTGGGACATGACTTTTGCAAGAAAGACAAACTGGAATTCCTAGAAGCAGAATGGTATTCAAAGAATAGGTCTTGGTTCCAAAACAGAAGATTAATGAAAAAATATGTTCATATACTCTGTTTAAATCCATATTTAAGGTACGTGTGCATTTTCCTCTCCTCTCGATGCTCCTCCACGCTGACAGAATGGTGTCAGGAGCCTCTCCCGAACAGGGACGTGTGGCTCAGGGAGCTTCTCACACACATCACGCACCTGTGTAAGGAGGATGTTGTCGAACAGCAGTTGAGTTTCTGACTGATCTTTAGTGATGTCTGCGTTGGCATTCATCCCAAAGATTTCTGGCTCTGGGGTCAGTGGCAGAGTCTTTGTGTATTCGATGTAGCTTTTGTGCTGCAAAGATGAATAACGAGAAGTCAGGAGGTTAGGAATCAATTGTACTGTAGAACTTCACACAGAAAACAGAGCATTGCCAATACTCTAGTGAGTGGATGAGCCTGGGAGACTGGACACTGAATGCTTTCATTTTCCTTCAGCCTGGGCCAAAGATTCAAAAACCATATGGACACATTTTGAGAGAAAAAGGAAATGTATCACTCAATTGGAATGAGTTTTTAAACGAGGAAAGGGGAATTCTGGTAACTCTATTTAGAAATTTCTTCCAGAGAAATTTTTGTGTCACATTCTGCTGGTCACTATTCTTGATTTATCACAATTCTTAATTTTCTGGTTTATTCTAATTGTTTTGTTTACTCTTATTGTGAGAGAGTCATCTACCTCAGAAAAGTAAAAATTATTTGAAATTTTATTATCCTGAGATAGCAATCATTAACATTATACATCTTTTCATGTGCACGTGCACACACTTTATTTACACAGACATGTATCAGAAGTCCATGCTTTCGTTGATGCAGGTATAATCACATGCGGACATCCATGAATGCACAGCGAGGGAGGTTTGGTCACTCCTCAGTGATTTGGCTCATGTTACATACACCTTACTTCGTCTTGCTTTATTCACACTTGACAATTCATCATTGGTGATCTTGTTAACCCTAACTCCCAGTGTTGACTCGGCCTCTCCAATCAGTGACATAAACTCTGGGACTGGTTTTACCCTTCATCGATATCACCACCTGCCCTCAGGTGGCATTAATCCCAGTGGGTGATGGAGTTGGGTTCGGGGAGTCATAGCATGCATATCTACTGTGTGTGGAAATGTGTTTAACTTTGAAGGCCACAGGTAGGGCTGGAGGAAGAGCAGAGGGAGTGCTGGCCTCACGCCATGGTGGCTCTGTCACTCTCACACCTGCCTGAGTGGCCCTGGACAAGTCATTCCCCTTCATGAATCTGTTTTCTTATTTGCGAAAGGGAAAAGATGATACGACCAATGTTTATTTGATGCTCTAGTAAGATAATTACTTATAACTGGCTTAGTGATATAAATTGTGATATAAAGACTATTACCATTATTAATATTTTGTAATCCCTCTTATGTGTATATTCATTTTAACTGGAAACAAGGTTTTTTATTCTAAGAATTGAATTCATGATGATAGAATTTCAGGTCACTGAGGAAGCTATTTATGGGTGAGGAATGTTTCTGGTTTTGTTTTGTTTTGTTTTTCATGGTACTGGGGATTGAACCCAAGGGCACTCTACCACTGTGCTATGTCCCGAGCCCTTTTTATTTTTTTATTTTGAGATAGGGTCTCACTAAGCTGTCCAGGCAGGCCTCGAATTTGCTATCCTCCTGCCTTAGCCTCCCAAGTCACTGGGATTATAAGCATGCACCACTGCACCCAGCCAGGCAAGGAATGTTCCTGATACTCCTCACATTACAGGAAATAGGAAACACCTAACTCCATCTGTGCCTGGGGTGTGCTCTGTCTCAGTAGGACTGAAGAAAGCACAGACAAGGGTTAACCGAAACACAAGGCCTGCAGGGAAATCATTTAGAAAAAAATACCATCACTACTGTAGTCATTTCATGTTTTACTGGTTTTAGATTTCTTGAAGGGCATACTTACATCACCAGAAGGTGGGACAAAATAGATGCCACTTGAGTCAAATCTGTAGTTTGAATTTTCAACCAATTCTGTACAGTAGAATTTGTTCAGAATACTGCGCAGCGTGCGCCGGTCCCAGTCATCCGTCACCCTCCCTCCGTAATTGCACTCCCCAGTCATGTACCGCAGAGCGTCGTAAGGCAGTTCCTAAAATGGAGAGCTCAAGTCAGGACCCAGTTAAGAGTAATCGGTAGCACATTACATGGAATTGCTTCTTGTTGACTCCTATAATAAGTTAAACATCCTTACACAAAGTCTGCAATAGCACAATTTCCCTTTATAGACTTCCCTGCCCATTGTTGCCCTTTCCCCCAGAATCAATCTCTCCTTCCCTGTGATTTCATTTCCATTTGCTCCCTGCTGAGGTTAGAACGCCTCTATTCAATTGTGAACTCATTTACTATTCAACCAACATTATTGGGTACCTGCTATTTTCCAGATATAAATGACTTAGACCATAATGCCATCCTTAAAATCCTTACACTTCAGCCGGGCATGGTGGTGCAGGCTTATAATTCCAGTACTTGGGAGGCTGAGACAGGAGGATCTCAGGTTCAAGGTCAGCCTCAGCAACTTAGAGAAACCCACAGAAACTTAGGGAGACCTTGTTTCAAAATAAAAACAAAACAAAACCTTGCATTGTGGAGTGACATGCAAAACAAATCTAATATAATGTAGAGATAATCAGTACTGATTTCCTTCACTGCCTTTTTATATTCATATATATTTTGACAGTTGGAATCACACTGTATATCCAATTTTACATTTTTAACCAAATCTTATGCTATTTCCTTATACTAGTTCATGAAAACATTCTTTGAAAATAATTTGAAACTACTAATTTTTTTTTATCAAGGAGAGAAGCTTCTAAAAAGCAAATTGTAAATGTTACCAAACTGCTTTTCTGAAGACTGTAGCAACTGTAGCAGTGAGTTAAAAATATTTGCTAATTTGATAGATCAAAGATAATTAATATTATTTTAATGTGTACTTTTAAATACTAGTGAGGTTGCTAATTGTTTCACCTATTTAGTAAACATTTGTTCTGTGCATTAACCTCTTACTTATTTTTTTCTATTAAAGTTTTAAGTCTTTATTTGTGAAAAACTCTTATAAACTTACATTTATTAAATTTGTGGAAATGCCTTTTCTAGTGTTCTTTTGTCATCTTCTTTTCTTTTTTTTATTTGTGGTACTAGGGTTTGAACCCAAGAGTATTCTACCACTAAGCTACACCCCCTGCCTTTTTTATTTTTATTTGGAGATGGGGTTTCACTAAGTTGTACAGGCTGGCCTGGAACCTGCAACCCTCCTGTCTCAGCCTCCCAAGTTCTGGGATTTCTGGTGTGGGCCACCATGCCTGGCTCTTTTCTTTATTATGTCCTCTAGTATACAGAATTTTAAAATGTTTTTGAACATAATGGTATAGTTTTTTCATGTTGCAATTTCTTTTATCCTGAACATAAATACTTAATACACCCATCAGTCATATAGAGAATTCTGTTTCTCACTGTTTACAGGAAAACTGAGCATTATCATTTAAGGGAAAAAGTGACAAAGCATAAAATTATTACTATTACTATGATTATTATTATTATTTGTGGCTCTGGGGATTGAACTCAGGGGCAGTCTGCCTCTGAGCTATATACCCACCCTATTTTATTTTTTTTGAAACAGGGTTTAAGTTGTGGTGGGCCTCACTAAGTTGCTGAGACTAGTCTCAAACCTGCAAGCCTCCTGTCTCAGTCTCCCAAGTACTAGGATTACAGGGGTGTGCCACCATGCCCGGCTTACAATTATTTTTAATTGTTAACTTTTTTAATATTGAAATTTAAAAAATACTTATTCATCATTTGTATTTTTATTTTATAAATTACTCTGTTCTTTTATGTGTTTTTCTAATTCAAATAATTATCTTTTTCTTATTATTAAAAAGCTTCTTATAAAGACATTGATCAGCCTGCCAGATAAATTTGTTCTCTCCAATTTTTTATTTGTTTTTTATCTGTATGATATGTAATTGTTTATGGTATTTTCCTATAGCAATATTTAAAATATTTTACACTAATATATGGCAAACTTGCACTTGAGGACTTTTTCATCATATTTGTGTTTTACATACCCTTCTTACCATTAGTTACCTATTAAAATTTAAAGTATATAGCCGGGCGTGGTGGCGCACACTTGTAATCCCAGTACTTGGGAGGCTGAGACTGGAGAATATGGGTTCGCGGCCAGCCTCAGCAACTTAGTGAGGCCCTCTGCAACTTAGTGAGACCCTGTTTCAAAATAAAGAATAAAAAATAGGGCTGGGGGTATAGCTTGGAGGTAGAATGCCCCTGGGTTCAATCCCCAGTACCGCCAAAAAAAAAAAAAAGAAAGAAAATTAAAGTCTATGCGCCCTACATTCCAGAGATCTCGCATGGAAGAGTCTCTCCAATGGGAATAACAGCACTGGGGAAGAACAGGTAGTAGTGATTTGAGAGGGGACATTTATTGAATTAGGGGCTGGAAATTATGGAGCTGTTATTTTGTTGACTGGAACATGAGGCAGAGAATTTAGGAGAATGTGTGTCAGCGAGCAACACCTTGTGGAGAAACAGTCAGAATCTAGAAGGAAAACTCCAGAACATTTATGTTCTCCAACTGTAAATGTGAGGGGACTTTGATTAGCTGCCTTTTGACAGGCCCAGCTCATAAAAATGAAATACAAAAAAAAAACCTCACATGCAAATTAAATAATCTACACGGTAGAGTAATGCATGGACCAGCTGGCCCTGAGAGAGCGCTGTGATACAGATGTAGAGGAGATCAGCAGGGGAGAGTCTGATTTGAGTATAAAAGGGCTAAACATGGCCAACATATTCCTGAGAGCTTATAGGGAAAATTATACCTGTTGTTTATCTTCCCATCTTGGTCATAACCCGGACCAATCAAATTGGGGAGCATTTTCTCCCAGAGGCAATGTAAATAACCAATTATTCTAACAACACTTATTGAATATTTCTTCCCTTTTCTAATAATTTGAAATGCTATAATTATTGTGCAAAATTTCCACATATCGTAGTTTTGCCATTTTTCTTGTGAGAGCTTGAAGATCTCCTCAATGACCATGATTCACTTGTTAAATAGACACAGAGCCATCTATTATATACATTGTTCTAGGCACTGAGGATACAACAATCAATAAATCAAAGTCAGCACACAGTCTAGTGGCTCATGATTGGGCAGAATGTACTCTGCTTCCTAGCAAAAGTTTGTAGTTGCCAGTAACCCAGATGTATCACCAACTCTGTTAAGGCTGCCAGAACAAATTGGACACCCATGTTTCTGGTCACTATGCTACAGTATCTTAGGATCACAGAGCTGACAGGCAAGTAGACCACGGGAAGACCACAAAGATCTGGAATCACCTACTATCCATAACGATCAATATTCTCAACAAAGGATGAACATGAAAAAGTCTGTCAGCCATGGGGTATATAAAAATGTGCCACATGGAGGCGAATTCTGCTCCTGAGTCTGAATTGATTAATCAAGAAAGAGTAGCTGGAAATGGTGGTGCACACCTGTAATCCCAGTACTTGGGAGGCTGAGACAGGAGGATCCCAGGTTCAAGACCAGCCTCAGCAGCTTAATGAGATCCTCAGCAACCTAGTAAGACCCTGTTTCAAGACAAAAAATTTATAAAGGGCTGGGGATGTAGCTCAGAGGTAGAATGCCTCTAGGTTCAATCCCCAGTATCAAAATAAATATATAAACAAACAAACAAATAAATATTTCCAACTAAATATGTACAAAATTCTGCTAAGATTTAGAAACTTTCTTTCAAGAAAAGCTCTGTATCATTATAGACACTTGACTTGATTTACCAAATAGTTCTTCAAAGATGTAAGTATATTAAAATCCAATTGATAAGTAGCAAAGTCTACCACCATGGTGTGTGTGTGTGTGTGTGTGTGTGTGTGTGTGTGTGTGTGTGTGTAAGAGAGAGAGAGAGAGAGAGAGAGAGAGAGAGAATGTCAGAATTGCAGAGGATGAAATGTGGTTGATGTGATACTAGGCACATTGGTTTCTTTTCAGAATCTATACTTCAGATTAACACCAATGGCTTGTGTAGTTTGTTTTCTTGACAAATGGTCTAAACTCTAGAATAAAATTATAGTGACATTTCTCTAACAATAAAGCCAGGCTCCAGAAAAGAAGAAAACTGGTCTATTTGTTTTGTGTTTTTTTTTTCACTTTGGAGCCTGGTTGATTTATGTTCTTCTCAAGTCCTTTTCAAAATAAATACAATTACTTTTCAGATCTCCATAGGTGTTTATGTGTCAAAATAAATTATAAAATATAGGTTCTTAAGAGACAAACTGACATCCTAACTACCTACTAGAGCAGTTGGCATATCCTGTTGTAATAAAGTACTATTTAATAAGCAATTAGGAACTACCCTGCTATTTATTTTATAAGAGTAAAATTAATCAAAAGTCCCTGCTTACTCTACAAACACTTACAAAGTGATAAAGAGAAAAATAGGTAATGTTCTTGCTGTGTTTTTTATGATACCTCATACTGGTTCAGGAACATGTGGAGCTGCTGCACACTGATTCTGAGATCAGTCTCATTGAACTCGTAAGGAATATTCCACCCCAGGGGTCCAAATTTCCGTCTTTCTTGTACCAAAGCATGAAAGAAACAGAGGCCATAAAGCAGTTTCTTGAATTCCTCCTGTAATGAGAAGAAATTGTACCACATCATTATTTTCCTCTAACATTTTATTATACTTCCCATATTTTGAAATGGAAGTAATTAAATTCCCTTGCTTGTAAACAGCATAGGAATATATTCATCCCCAAGTATAACTAAAACAGAATTGTGTTTCTAGTGAATCTTCAGGCAAAAATATGCCCATTTATATCATACTTAACACACATAGCTGAATACATCAGGTTCCCAGGAAGCATAGTAAACTCATCTAATTCCATGTCACCTGAAAGGGTTCTAGATGTGCCAACGGAAGCATCACAAGCCAAGCATTATGAATTCCGATGTGTGGACCCAGACAACCACAGAGAAACTTCAAAGGGTTAATTTGAACCAATTAGATGGTCTAAAACCCACAGGGGAGAATACCAAATGGAAAAATGGAGCTTGAGGGGGGATTTGTGAAGAGATTTCCTTAGACACAGTAATTGCTGTGCTGGGAGCCCACTTCCCCCACCACCAGGGAACAAGGGTGTGTGAGGTCTGCCTTCTAAGTTCCAGTTAGTGAGAAGGAATTAAGGGTCCACTTAGTTGACACACATTCCCTGCAGCGTGGGCAGGGTGGAAAGTGAGAAACTCCTGCCTGAAGGAGAGCAGTCCATGGCCACAGGATAGAGGATTGCGAGAGGGAGACCACCACACCACGCCCCCTGGGCTGAGGGGGCAACCTGCTGGGAATCCCAAGGCACAGATGGGGAGCTTGGGCCAGCCAGGGCAGCTTGGGGGAAGGAGGGGAGGGGAGGGGAGGAAGAGTGAGAGAATAAATGAGGTGATAAAGCAAATAGGATAAAATATTAACAAGAGGTGAATATGGGTAAAGGATATAGGGGTGTTCCTAATACTATTTTTATACTTGCAACTTTGCCATAAGTTTAAAGTTACTTCTAAATAAAAAGTTAAAACAGAAAAATCGGCTGCTTTGGCATGTAATGAGCTTTTTGGTTTGGATTGGGACTGTGTTTCCTAAATGCCTGGATTTCTAAAGTCTGTGACTACTATCGGAGAGACCTTTCATCTAGAAGAAAGGGAGGGTTGAGTTACATTTTGCAAAGGGGCTCTGTCTAGCCCATCAGACACAGAAATGCCCTCGCCACCAATCTTTCTCTGGGCAAAATCAGTGCAAAAGCTGGTCATAGGACAGGTCTTGGAAGCTCAGGATAAGGTTTAACTTAGTTTTAATATAGGTACTTTTCTTTTAGTGCCCAAGATTTTGTTTAATGAAAGTACTTCTTTATTTTTTTATGTTTTCTTTTGATGTGCACTTAAAGCACATTCAGACATCAAGAGTGTGAGCTTTTTAATGGCAAAACTTACTAAGGTTCATAACCCCTCTTACAAAGAAACTCTTCCATTTTTAATTATGGGAAAAACACTATGAAACAATTTTAGGTCACAGACATTCACACAGAATTCTAATCACGAAAGCAGTGGGTGTTTTCCCTGCTTGCCCGGCGGTGCTGAAAAAGACCCTTATGAGTCCCATCCATCAAGGAGGAAAATCATTTTGGCTCTCATTATAGTTATATGGAGGAAATATTTTTGTGTTTTAATTTAGAGATATGGCTCCAAATAGCAAAGGGCTCAGTTAATATCCTGAAACAAGATTCTCCAACCTTGCAGATTTGTACTGGGGAATGGCTTACAGCTGACTTTCTAAATAGAAAGCTGCATTATTAATGGCACCCCATAAGATCTCAGCTGAGCGGGAATGAGGCTGGTAGTAAAATTAAAATAAAATATTAATAAAATTGACTTCAGCACAGTCAATAATCAGTAATCAAAACCAACTGCACTGCAGTATAGGAGGCCTATTTAATTTGTCGTTTTACTCGGTGCGCACATCCCTGATCGCCAGGGGCCACTTGAATTGCTTTACAGGGCTGAGGTAACAAGACTTAGCCATTACTAACAGGCTTTTTGCAGCTGCCAAAGAACTCGGGGTCAGAGATTGGGTCCATGAGGTATGATCGGATGATATTAGCCCGTAAACCTTTCGGTGCTTCATTGGTCATTTTCACTCCGTTCTGCAGTACTGACACAGGGAAATTTGGAGACGGGTAACTTGTCAACCAAATTCGGAAATCAGGATGTGTTGTTTCTGGGCTTAACTCCTGTAAGAAAACAAATCAGATACACAAGGGTAAATACAACTCAAAGAAGAATCTCCAGTCCCAATGTGCAAGGGATGGGCTAGGAGGAGGAGGAGGAGGAGGAGGAGAAGGAGGAGGAGGAGGAGGAGAAGGAAGCATTCCTACAAAATGGAGATGTAATTGTCGCAATTTTCAGCAAAAGCCTTAAAATTTGTTTCTGCCTCTGAACCAACATGCTTCACTGAGGAGGCCCAGAGTGTTGTCATTCTTTTTGATAAAATTCATTCATAAAATACAGCTTACAAATATGTTATATAGTTCAGAGTTGACCAATATAAAGATGAATACATTTCCCGAATTCTCATATCTGCACTGCTATTGCTGAAATATATACTGAAATAACTCTCTGCCCAGAGCTGGATTAAGACTAATCCTTTCTTGCTGTAGCCAGGTTATAAGAGTAAGTAATACACCCAGATAAGTCAGTATTAAACTAATCAGAGATCATTTTGTAAGTATTTTAAAAGGTAGAATTGACATACAAATTAGTTGTATTTGTTTAAGGTCTGAACCATAGAGGGTAACAGAATTCTCAGTACCGTGACATAGGGCCTGGGAATAGTTACCACGGCCCTTCCCCCTTCCTGGCCAGTCTCACTACCTGCAGCTACCTTTCCCGATTGTCCATGCCAGTGCTAATTGCATTTGTTGCAAATTGCAAATCTTTATTAGCTAAGAAAGGAAAAAAAAAGTTGAATACTCGTATGGTGAGGGAGTGATTGCGGAGGGATGCACAGGAGTACATAGGAGTCTGTGTTCTTTAAGAATAATAGTAGTGGTGAAAACACCATTTGTTTTCCTACCGCTGCGCTGTGTCTAGTGACTTAAGCAACATGATTAATGGGATTTTGAGCCAAGTTCACTACCCCTTAAAGACAGCTTTTCTTTATATGACTGCGATGGGTATACATGTTGCAGTTCAACAGGACTTGAGAATGGCCTAGAGACAGAAACCACAGGAGAAATATTTATTTATTATCTCCTCTGGGCGAGGCACTATTCAAAGTGCTAGAGGTGAAGGAGACAATAAAACAAAGTCATTGTCCTGGTGGCACTTACATTCTAGCTGGAGCTACAAGCACAACATAGTGGTGACAAGTGGCACGAAGGAGAAAGAAACGTAACAATCTGTCCTTTAAGGTTCTGTTGGATGGCTGGACAGTGCAACTTCCATCATTGCCTTGAGCAGGCAGTGGCCCGAGGGGCTCTGAGAAGGGAGGTAGAAGGGGGCAGAGACACGGGTATTTCCAGTGGACACATGCTCTCTGTGTTTATTGAAATCGAGTGCCAGGACTTCTGTTTACTCAGTTGAGCCACTTGGAGTTTTCTCTCTGGGATTTCTGCACCAAACTAGGGAAGTACCAAGACCCACTTGGAGGGAGGTAGAAATGGTACCCTTTTTTGGTTTCAGATTGATCCTCTATTGCGGGGCAGCTGTCCACCAGGGTGGGAAGTAAGTTCAAGAAGTGTTACATTCTGAAGCTTTTGGTGGAGAGCGGCCACACGAATTTCATCGTGAACAGTCTCCTTTGTTGCTTTTGGTCTATTGCTGTATAAATTAAATTGGGTTTTGTCTCCACTGTGGTTTACTCTCATCTTTTAGCCTATTCCTCTGGATTAAGGATATTTCTGTCTCACTGGATAAGCCCTTGTCCCTATTGAGGGGGATTTGGCAAGGCCCAGCTGTGTGGCCTCCTCTGTTCCTCCAGAGAGAGTTCTCAAAGTGAGCCCCTCTCCCCTGGAAGCCAGCCATGCCACTAACCTGCCACCCTCCAAACTAGAGGGTGGGAAGGGGCTACTTGGATGGTATGTCTATCACTAATTAGATTGAGGGAATATAATCTAGCAAATATACACTTGCATTTTTACCTCACAAACTTTCTCGAGGGTTGGCATCCAAGAGGTGGCGAGGTGGCAGTTCTGAAGAACCACCCACGCTCCTTCCTTGATAGCTTTTTCTAACATCTTCATGGCAATGGGCCCTTGGCCTTGACCAAGAGATAAAGAGCTAAGTTTTGATCCCCCATACCCCTGTGTACAAGAGGAATAAAGTGTTATTTAACATCACATTTTTAAGAAGAACCCATGTTGTTGTTATAAGAAATTAACATGAACTCTATTACAATTTGATTATGTAGCATTCCTCAAAGCTTCAAATGTACACAACCCTAAAACACTCCAATAAGCACTTAGATAAAAAGCAAATCAATTCACATGGGAAGCGATTATGGCAATAAGTGGGCATTTTGATAGGGTCTTTGGTTGTTGAAATAAGAGAGAAAAAAATTAAGAATATTTTTAACATAAAGGGGAGATGAGAAGGATCAGCTGTCTTGTAGCAACTCCTAAAATTCAAAGCTGAGAAGAAAACTGAATAGACAGATGAACCTGTCCTGTTTGCTTCTTCAGATCTTGGATGGGTATATTTTTAACTTGGCTACTGCATAAAATTAAGACAATAAAGACCCCACTAATTTCCATTTAAAGTTTTCCTTAAAGAATTCTGTGGGAATGATTTCCTGGGATGCAGTCCTACTCTATCCTGATTCATCTGTGGCTTCTGGTTCTCCTCTCCAGGGTAGTGATCGGCAGACTGCCTGTCTTCAGTGATGGTAGCAGTAGAAAAGTAGGGTCTTGGGCCTGTGCAAATGCCATTGGCTTATTGTCACTACATATTTCTGTTTCTGGAAGAAGTGGAGATAGCAGGTGAAACAATGCATGGAGCAGGACCTGCCCAATGACCAGAGAATAACCACATTGTCTAATGTGAAAGAACTCGAGGGTTATGTCGGTCATGTTGACCTGGAGCAGTGAGTCCCACAGAAGACAGATACTTCCAGTCACCTCCACCACTCCTACCCTAGCCCTAATTTTTTCCCTCTCTCTTCTGGACTTTCAATAGCCCCCTAACCAGTGGCCTGCTCCCCTTTTGTACCACTCAATTCTCCATGCTTCAGTGAAGATGACTTCATAAATCACAGATTGGATCGTGCACTTTGTTACTGAAAACCTTACCACGTATTCTTCCCATTTTACTAAAAGTCCTTAATGCAGCCTACAAAGACCCTACGTGATCTGGTCCCTCCGATGTCATCTCTCATCTCCTCCAATCATGACAGCCACATTCCACTCTAAGGCAGAGATTCCCAAACTTACTGGCTTACCACCCTCTTTTCCGAAAATAACAACTCAGCCCTTCCCCGGGGACTTCCACAGCTATTTATTTTTATTCACCACCCCCAGTTGCACCCGAGGCTACTATCACTCCTCTGCATTAGTCCAGAGTCTCCCTGGGGGGCAGTGTCACCCACCTTGGGAACCTATGCTCTAAGATATTACACCATCCAAATATGGGTTAAATTGGCCTGGTAGAAAGACTTTTCATCTATAAGCTATGTGGCCTTTGAGAAGCTATTCAACCTCCATGCTTTAGTACCCCTATCTGTGAAATGGGGATACCACCATTGACCTCATAGAATTATGTAAAAATTAAAAGAGAAAATGTGTATAACAAGCTCTAGCAATGTTAACAGTAAATATTATGTACTCGATGGAAATGATGGTGTTGATTTTAGAAATCTCAGCTGTATTATCACAAAGTTATTCTGATTATACCAACAGGGGAAAAAAGTCAACTCAGACATGCCCAACCACCTGTTCATTATGATTTTCTTGTTTTAGACTGTATGACATAAGAACATTTACAATGAATCTATTTGAATAACTTTTAAAGTCTAGAAATGTAGATAACAGAACATATTCTAATCTGGTAAGGTGACTCTAATGTATACTTGTTCTGGAAAGTCAGAGAGGAGGAAGGAGATCACAGAAGGCTCAACCTGGGGTCACTGTCTGGACTTAAGCTTATTAAGTCAAACCAAGCTTGCACTGGTGTAAACGATGTCACAGAGTTCCTTGCCCACCCCCCCCAAAACCCCTCAAATCCAAATTCTAGTTTTGTAATTTGGATCAGGAGTTATTTTTAATGTTCTCTGATTTAAGTATTAGTTTCTTGGGGGATCCTCATCCTCTCGAATCCCAAGTCTTTCAAGGGCTGATTGACAATGTTTTCTTTTCTGTCACTCCCTAAGATTTCAATTATAAACAAATATTGCTTTAAAAAAACAGTAAGGTACCTGGTCATCAGCAAATTTTAGAAGAGCAGCCATAGGATCCGCTCCAGGAGAGAGCACAAAAATCAGTGGTGCGCAGCAGTTACTGTCTCCAAAGGCCTTGGATAAGTCAAAGGGGGGTGGCTCGATGAATATACGCCCCAGTTTTTTTATTATAAATTCTTGCAACATTGGAATAACCTAGAAAGGGATAAGCATGTATTTGAAAGAATAGTCAAAATCTCTTCAACCCTTAAAAAGTTCAGATTCTGAGGTGTTTTAGGACACAGGACTCTAGCTACATTAGCTTAGGTATTCTTGCCTTACCCAGGTTCTGGGGATGGAACCCAGGGCTTCCCACATGCTATGCAAGTGCTCTATGACTAAGCTACATCCCCAGCCCTTTTTTATTTTTGAGACATTGTTTTGCTAAGTTGCTCAGCCTCAAACTCGTGATCCTCTTGCCTCAGCCTCCCAAGTTGCTGGGATTACAGGTATATACCACCAAGCTCAGCAAGATCAGATATTCTTTAACAGTGGGGAGACAAAGGTGTCACTTGTATATAAATGCCTTTTAGATAGAAAAAAAACTTATGATTTAAATACTAAATGGTGAGTGGTAACTGACATGAAATTCAAAGGCATGCCAGGCATGGTGGTACATGCCTGTAATCCTAAAACTTGGGAAGCTGAGACAGAGGATTCCAGATTCGAGGTCAGCATGCACAGTAACTTAGTGAGATCCTGTTTTCAAATAAAATACGGTTGGGATTGTAGCTCAGTGGTAGAACAGCCCTGGATGGAGTCCTCAGTACCACACACACACACACAAAATTCAAGGTCATTTTTCTTCCTTTTAGTGACTATTCAAGACATGATAGGTAAAGAAGAAATGAAACTTTAACCCTTTACTTAAGTTTTAAAATAATGATCATGTTCCAAAAGTCCACAAATCAAAAGTAGAAAGTTTCATGTAAGTTGGATAGTTTTCCACACCATCAAGAAAGGATTGATACGGACTGGGGATGTTGCTCAGGGACAGAGTGCTTGCCTGGCATGCCCAAGGCCCCTGGCCCACACTAAAAAAAAAGAAAAGGAATTGATATAGTTGGTGAAAGAAGAGGAGGAGAAGGAGAAAAGGGAGAGGGAGGAGGAGGAGAAAAGGGAGGGGGATGGAGGGGAAGAAAAAAGAAAGAGGAGAAGCAAGAGGAGGAGGAAGGATTAGCGTTTTATGAAAGAGAAACAAGCTATATACCCAAGAAACAGGCAAAGCTCTGTTGTGCAGAATTTCTGATAGCATGCTGGTGAATTTTCTGGGAATCTGTTTGAGAAAGACAAGAAATCTGTGGCTTGGGGTCTGTTAATTGGTCCCTTCCAGGCACAGATGTGGGAGTGGAACTATGTTAATAGTACAGTTGATGTGTAGCCTCTGCTACAGCATTCCTTTTTTTCTGATGGTCTACACCTGGGTGATGGTGCCAGCTAATCATGACCCAGGTGTAACAGGAACAAGTGATAAAGGTAGCTTTATCAAACCAGTATCCTGTATCTAGTTTAACAAATGATGTAAACATTTCTCGCTCCAATGATATAAACTCTCCCCTCAAACATTCCTTGTTTCTACTTGTTCTTTCTTCATTTTGCTGGTTCCCTCATTAAGGAGCTCAATAAATCTTCGAAGGTGTTCAATATCAATCTGCTTTGTCAGCACAAAGGCAGTCGGGTATGGGGAAAGAAAAGCGTAACAGCAAAGAGAAGCAGAGATTTGAAGAAGGAAAAGGAGAAGAGAAAATTTAGTGAGACACTAGTACATTATTTTTTTCTGAAATTATTTCCTCTTGTGTCTTGTTCCTAGGTTTACTTGAGATTTTCACTTTGACATTCTTTTAAAAATTGGTGAAAACAGAGATATCAATGGATCTCTCTCCAGGAAAATAAAATACTAAATTTTATGCTAAGTGAATTAACAACATTCTTTAGATTTCTGCCAACTTAATGAAGGAGTCAAAAAATTTGTTTAATTTCAGCAAGGTATGGAAATGGGAGTCAATGAACAATGTCCCCTGTTTGACTTTATAAGAACTGTAGACGTGCCCTGGAAAAGCCAAGTTGAGAACAAGGCCCTGCATTTGACTATTATAGCACTTGATCCCTTGAAAGTGTTTTCAGGCCTTCCTTGCTCTGCAAAGTATTGGATTTCCTCCTTTGGATATAAGACAACTAAGCTGAATTAACAATATCATGTTAAAGTATTGAAATACTAAGTTCACTTTTGGGGGAAGGGAGTAACTGGGGATTGAACCCAGGGGCATTCTACCTCCAAGCTATACTCCCAGCCCTTTTTATTTTTTGCTTTGAAACAGGGCCCTGCTAGGTTGCTGAGAGTCTTGCTAAATTGCTTAGGCTGGATTCCCAACTTGTGATCCTCTTGTCTCAGCCTCCAAAATACTAGGATTACAGGTATGCACCATCATGCCTGGCTCTAGGTTCACTCCTTTAAAACAGGTACTTTAGAGTAAGAAGTATATTTTTCATCTTATATCCACTTGCCATGATAGAAATTTATATTTGCTTTACTAATAAGTAGCAGCTACAAATGTACATGTGAATAACATTATGAACACAATTTGCTTAATTATCTAATTTCAATTTGTCTCCTAAGTAGTAACTACCTTGAAACATACAAAACATACCTTCTCTGAAATATATATACATCTATATCACAAAAACCTAAGTCATAAATACTTGTTATCCACTTCTTAATCTTAGAAATTGAGTTCCCTTCACTGAACATTGTGAACACTACCTTAAATTTAAATTACAAATCCTAATAGATACGAGGCTACCAAAACATACCAACTTTATAAAGGAACAAGGATTATCTCTGGAAAAGGAGTCATGGAAAGTAGTTTTTGAAGGACCCAGAATCACTTCAGCAGAAAACTTGCTCATATACAAGGATGAAATTGTGTGTACACACAGCACTCCAAACTGGGTTGGCAATTCCACCAGCCTGCAATTTTCTCAACTTGGAGCAAACTGCAGGAGCAATTTGCAGGTGGCAAGTATCTTAAAAAGATAGGATCCTCTGGAAAAAAGTTCCAAGAATGTCCAAACTTCAATTGTGTGCCTTCAGTTCTGGAACATCTATTTACACAAAGTTCATAAGTAAAAAACCATTGACATGTCACGATGCCTTAAAAAAAGTCAGTCCTGGTGTTTGTGTGGGCGCATGGGCTCATGCCACGTGTGTCACTGATGGAGACGAGAGCTAGTGGAGAAATAGCCAGGTTTAAATTAGACTTGTTCATTTCTCCCCAACATTTTCCTAAGTCACTGAAATATGGAAAAGGTATGGATAAGTAAAAACAAATGCTGTGATAGCAAGGACCTACCCTAACAAGATGATATATATATTATTCATGCACAATCAATATCTATTGAATGAACAAAGGGATTAAAACCTCAATTAAGGCCCCTACTTTAGCTGGGTGTGGTGGCACACACCTGTCATCTCAGCACAGCGTGGGGCTGAGATAGGAGGATGGCAAGATCAAGACCAGCCTCCACAGTTTAGCGAGACCCTTTTTCAAAATAAAAAATAAAAATAGGGTTGGGGATGTAGCTCAGTGGTAAAGCATCCCTGGGTTCAATCCCCAGTAGCATAAAAAAGTCTACTTTTATAAGGGTGGGGTTCTAATTACAGAACTTCTAAACAAAAAGATCAAAGAGTAATAAATTCACCTATACATAATGTTCATTTCTAGGTCAGTTTTTTCACACTTCAGATATTCTGAATTATCAAGCTTACTGCAGGAATACTAAAAATATCCTCATTGCCTGTCCCAGGCCTGTCCTTGTCCTTCTCTGTTATTCTTTTCCTATAGTTGATCTTCTTTCACTAGATTAAAAAAAAAACTAACAAAACAAAACACTTATTTCATAACCTCTTTCCTCCCAAGGCTAACTTCTTTACATGGACTTTACTGCACAGCTATACTTGTAGCAGCCCTGCTTTTGTGAATGGTTCACCTTTTGTGAATAGTCATTACTGTGCACAGGCGGACATGGCTGGCATGGTGAAGTGGTTCTCCGTCTCAGTACTGGAGGACCAAGTTAGGGATGCTCACTTGAGGGTAAGCAGAGACAAATTGTGCTGTCTCATTTTTATGTATGTATGTATGTATGTATGTATTTTTGGTGGTACTGGGGATTGAACCCAAAGGGGTTCAATCCTATTTTATTTTATTTTTCATTTTGAAATAGAGTCTCACTAAGTTTTTTAGGGGCTCACTAAGTTGCTGAGGCTGGCCTCCAACCTGAGAGCCTCCTATCTCAGTCTCCTCCTATCTCACCTGGGATTACAGGTGAGTGCCACCACACCTGGCTTCACTTTTAATGTTAAAACTGAACAAAACTTGCTTGCTCCCAAGACTGAACTGTTGGACTCCCAAAGCTAATGAAGCTGTGCTAGTTATTCAGTTTGCAAGGCAACAGAATTGGGTCTGCTTCTGCAACCTGATTATGCCAGCATTAGGTTTGTAATATGAAATCTGTCAGTAACAAAAATTACAGACTAATTTAGGCCACCATCATCCCAAAGGCAGGAAAGACATTCACGGTCTCCCATGTGTGCTGTTCTGTTTATTGCAAATTCCTACAGGATTTATCTGAGGTCAGAGAGAAATGTTAACTTATATTTGACAAGTTTCTTATTGAAAGCTGATTAATTTGCTTTTTGTTTACAGTTCAGAAGGACAGAGCTGTGGCCAGAAGCTCTTCATTTTGTAAATGGACTCAAAACATTCCACACCTCAGTATTTAACCATTTGATCTGTTCCTTTTGCCAATAAGATGCTATAAACTAATTCTAAAGGAAAGCGCAAGCCCATTTCATTTTTCCTGCTGGTGATTTAGTGAGAATCCTTCACATTTTTTTCCAAACTAGAGAATTAGAGAGCCTGGCATTTGTAGCTTCTGGCCATTGAGTGGGATTGGGTTTTGAGGGGAAAGAAATGGAAAGGAGAACCCACCCAGCCCCTCAAAACAAGTCGTGCTGACAAAGTATACTGTAAACTATAGATCAATCAATTGCCGATTTGCCTGGTGGGCGTACATATTATCTCTTGATTTAAAGATGGCAATGGAATAAAATCCATAAATTACTATTCTAAACATTAGCCCACTATAGCACTCTTCTTTTCCCTGGTATGCTAATGCCATTTCACTTTGGAAAACCAGCCCTTTAAAAGGACCATAGCCAAATAATCATTTTATAATATGTAGATTCGTAGATTCCAAAACCATGGAAATCGGAATACCTGGTAATACTAAGCTTAAGGGGTTTGAAGTTGCTAGGTGCTATAATGGCATTCTAATAGTTATTTTTATACTAAGGACATGACTGTGATGGAACAGATAATGGTAACTAGTTAACTATATCACTGGATAGACTGAGTTCAGCTGTAGTTGTAAATAATTTCCAAATCACAGTGGTTTAACACAAGGAAAGCTTACTTCTTGACCTTGCAAAGTCATCTGGGTGTGCAGGCAAGTACCTCTCCACGAGCTGCCTCAGCAATTGAGCCTGCTTATGGCTCTAAATATCAACATGTGGTTCTACAGTTTTGATGTCAGGGAGAGCACCCTGGAGAATCTCACACTAGCAGTAGTGTGCTCCTGCTCGGACGCCTCTTTTCACATTATATTGGCCAATGTGAGGTCTGTGGCCACAATCCCTCCACTTTCAGTGTGCACAGAGGGCGATGAGAGCCAGAAACACTGGCAGGCAGCATCGTGTACACACTTGTCACCTATCCAAGGACAAGGGAAAAACTCCAGGGGACATTTGTGAACATACACAAAAAAGTTATTAGACAGAGGGCTAAAGTATTGGGCAGAGTAGCTGACAGAAGTATTAAAATGAGTTTAACCTTTACTGATTTAAAAACAAATGAAAACCATACAAACCAAAAGAAAAAAATACCTCAAACCAAAAATATCACCTCAGCTTGAATATGTAACTCCTCACCTCCCTCCAACATACGTGAAGGAGAGAATGAATATGGAAAGTAATATTTGATTTACTTGATAGTTCAATATTTTTTCAGATTAAACTGTCAATTTTTAAAAATGTAAAACTGGGGAAAAGATATTTGTAGATGAAACTGACACAATTAGGAAATGGTTCATTAATCACTTAATTAAACTTAGTATAAACCATACACAGAAGCCTGCTTTTCAACTGTTGAGGGAGGAAGGTCAGCGGCACATGCAGAGTCATTTTGGTACAACAATCATTAGTCCAAGAAACAAAGCAAAGCCGGGCGTGGTGGCGCACGCTTGTAATCCCAGTACTTTGGGAGGCTGAGACCGGAAGATCCGGGTTCGCGGCCAGCCTCAGCTCTCTCTCTCTCTCTCTCCCTGTCTCTCTCTCTCTACTTAGTGAGGCCCTCCGCAACTTCGTGAGACCCGGTTTCAAAATAAAGTATAAAAAATAGGGCCGGGGGCGTAGCGCGGAGGTAGAATGCCCCTGCGTTCAATCCCCGGTACTGAAAAAATAAAAAGTTTTTTGGTTTTTTTTGCGGTACTGGGGATTGAACCCAGGGGCATTTTACCTCTGAGCTACACCCCCAACCCTATTTTTTATTCTTTTTTTTTTATTTTGAACCAGGGTCTCACTAAGTTGCGGAGGGCCTCACTAAGTAGCTGAGGCTGGCCACGAACCCGGATCCTCCAGTCTCAGCCTCCCAAGTACTGGGATTACAAGCGTGTGCCACCATGCCCGGCTAATAAAAGTTTTTATAGGAAAAAGCCATAAGTTTTTATAGGAGAAAGCCAGAGTTGGAAGCGTTTCATTTTCTCCCAGCTTTAATATTTGAAGTGAAAACTTCTGAGGCTTAACATAGAAGTTTTAATGAAAATTCCTTTTTTAAAAGGTTACCCAGGGGGAGGATGTTTCGCCAGGTTCACAATGAATGGCAAACACTCTAGTTGCTTCCTTCCAGCCCCTAAGAGCAGGGCAGCATTGTGACTTTCATGGGCCCTGGGCATTTCATGGGCCCCTTCCTCCATAAAAAAAATTGTATTTCATAATTGTTTTTGTATAAAGACAAATACAATATAGGTTGGAGTATACTCTTCTGACTTAAAAGATGGAAACATTTCATGGACCCCCCTAAAAGTATCGTGGCCCCACTGCGCAGAATAGATATCTGGACCTTGGTGAAGACAGATCACCAAGTCATGCCAGAACTGGATGCATTCATTCAAAAGATTAAGGTTCATGGAGGAAAAATGCCTCTATCCTATATTATCCCTAATGTATATAAAGCTTTTTTTTAAAAAAATATATTGCTTTCGCCATTTAAGTTCTGCTTTTTTGTTGAAAGTATTATAATCTTTGACTCAAATTATTAATACAATCCGGGCGTGGTGGCGCACGCTTGTGATCCCAGTACTTTGGGAGGCGGAGACCAGAGGATCCGGGTTCACGGCCAGCCTCAACTCTCTCGCTGTCTGTCTGTCTGTCTGTCTGTCTCTCTCTCTGTCTGTCTGTCTCTCTCTCTCCTCTTAGTGAGGCCCTCCGCAACTTCGTGAGACCCGGTTTCAAAATAAAGTATAAAAAAATTATTAATACATTTTGAAATAATTATGTAAAACTTTTATTTGATTAGTATCAATGGACAATTATTGCCCTAACTTCCCCCCAACATACCTACTGTTTATAATTATTCAGAGTAGATTGATACCTCTGCAGATATGGGTCAACATACATAGGGGAATTCCTTTTATATAGACTAACATACAAATAAGGATGTCGATAAGCACCGATATTTGCTGAAATGACAGTGCTGTTGATTTATTGGTTATAAAATTTATAATTTAAAGAAATGAAAAGTAAATCATTGATATTTTCCTTTGTTGTCAACAATTATGAATGTCTTGAAAATAGTACTTAACTTGTTTTCTAAAGGCTATCTCTCTCTTTTCTATCTCTCTCTCTATAGATATCATTTGAGGACTCCAGAAAATCTAGCATTCGACTTGGTGTTAGTGAAATTGACTAATTTCACCAAAATGACAAGAATAAAAATGAGACTGTGGCATGTAAAGGGAGTGGATTGTGAGGTCTGATAACCATAAATTATAAGAAGAGTCACAAAATAAACAAAAATACAATCTTATTAGTTACTAATTTAAAACGATTTTAAAAACATACAAACATTCTTAAAAATAGCTACATTAGAAGGAAATGAAATTATTTCTCACAGACTCTCCCACCTCCCCATGATTAATTAAGAAAATACTTTTGACAGGACTGTGCAGAGAGGAGGGACAGGGATCATGGAGCTGCTTCCAAAGCCCACAGTTTACCTTATCTGGCCTCAAGCAACGGATGATAAGCATCCTTTGAAACTCATTTGCTTTTTCTTCCCATTCTTCAGGGAAAACTTCATGGTGTGGTTCCTAAAAGTACAGTGCATATAATATTATCAATGTTAGTGATTATATCTAAAAAGATCAGTATTTCCATGTATACACCAACTTTTAGAGAAGACATATAATAACTAAGTGAAATCAAGAATGCTTGTGTAAAATTCATTATTTTATTAAAGTTGGGGTAATATTATGGAATAAATAATGAGAAGAAAATTTACCATCCTGAAGGAATTAAAACAAGGACATGAACTAATCAGGTTAATTTCAACATGTGTACATCTGAACTTTTGGGGTAAGCAAATCAGAAATCCCCATGCTTTAGCACAGTAAATAAAATAGCAAATTTAAATTAGAAAGAAGCATGCACAAAACATTTTCATCAGTAACAAGGAGAAATCCAAAAGAGATCCATTCCAAACATGTGAAGTCATGTGTAGACACACTCTATCATGTGTAATAGGCAACCAAATAAAATACAAGTAAACCCAATAAAAAATGCTCCCCACCTATCTAGTTCTTTCTCTTCTCATACAACTTTCCCCAAACAAAGAACCTGCATATTATATCCAAGGAAAGCAGAAAGTCAAGAGAGTAGAAACAAAGGAATAGAAACAATTAACTGGGAATTGGAAAAATATTAGCCTGTGCTAAAGAAAACTGGAAGAAAGACAGCAATTGCTACATCTCCCAGAGGGAAACTATATCATGGCATTGTCGATTGCAATAGTCTCCAGTTAATGAGACCAGGTCTTGGGAAAAAGGTTTTGAACTACTGGTTTTTCCTTTTCCTTGAATGACAAAAATATTAGCTTGTATCCTGCATACAGAAAAGCTAAACAATAGCTTGATATTATGATTGCCAATATCTAAACTGATAATGAATAAAAACTTGGAATAGAAGCCAGGCATGATGCTGTGCACTTGGAATACCAGTACTTGGGGGGCTGAGACAGGAGGATTACAGGTTTCAGGCCAGCCTCAGCAACTTAGTGAGACTCTCAGCTACTTAGTGAGACCCTGTTTCAAAGTTAAAAAAAAATAAGGGGGCCTGGGGGTGTGATTCAGAGGTAGAGTGTCCTTGGGTTCAAACCCCAGTACCAAAACAAAACAAAACCTTGCCACAGAAGTGGGGATAATATAAATCAAAACTTGCATGTTAATATCTGACCAGTTATTTAAAGCTTATTTAAATCGTGCTTTTATGCAAGGATATAGATAAGCCATTTAACATTATCTTTTTCATTTAAAAACTTTGGAACAAGCAAGAGGGTTAAAAACATACCAAACTATCATATACTTTTTTCCATCCATCCTTTAAGCGCATAAACTCCTTGCGAATGGTTTTGAAGGAAGGCAAGTCATCTAATCGACAGATCTCATCCCAGGATTTTTGAGGGAGCCATGTACAAGGGTTGGCATGAGGATTATCCAGTCCAATACCACCAGTGAGCAGGAATCGCCACTCAGTTTTATTAATCTTTAGGAAACAAGGCAGCATAAAGAGTAAAAAAGGAATTCATCATAAACTAGTTAGTGTACAACCATTGTAAAAAGAGTGTTGGTTCGCAAGTTTTGGATAAGGTTCCTATGAAATTCTATAGCTGATACAGCTCAGTATTTATTCTAAGAAACCAAGTATTCATTATAAACAGTTTTCAAGATAGTTCCATTTTATTTATTTATTTATTTATTTATTTATTTATTTATTTATTTTTGCGGTACCGGAGATTGAACGCAGGGGTGTTCTACCTCCGCGCTACGCCCCCGGCCCTATTTTTTTTTATGCTTTAGTTTTGAAACCGGGTCTCATGAAGTTGCAGAGGGCCTCAGTAGGTAGAGAGAGAGAGAGAAAGACAGGGAGAGAGAGAGAGAGAGAGAGAGAGAGAGAGAGAGAGAAAGAGAGAGAGAGATCGATCGCGCACACGCGCATGCGCGCTGAGGTTGGCCGCGAACCCGGATCCTCCGGTCTCCGCCTCCCAAAGTACTGGGATTACAAGCGTGCGCCACCACGCCCGGCTGATAGTTCCATTTTAAATAGCTACTTTTGATAATTTTCCTCCAGAATTACTAGTTTAAACCTGAAACATTGAGTGTATTCTAATACACATTCTTAATGATTACTAAGAGTCCTATTGACTCTAGAAATTATAGAAAGATAGAAAGCTCTGTTTGCCATTTTTCAGTTATTTTTCATAAAATATAGTTATTATGAAACTTTAGCAAGAAATGAAAATAAAGCTTCTACTCTTTCAGAATCCAACCAATATATATTCCCATATGAAATCAAAAGTCTTAAATACTTAAGTGCATAAAATAGTGACTTTACACTTCTCTTCCATTCTTAGAGTGCTTCCTGCATTTCAAATGAATAGACTTAAAAGATAGCAAACATTTGTGTAAAATATTGTTAAGCCCAAATGGTTAGATTTTACTAGCACAAGACCTTAAAAATGTTACCATTCACATTTTCCACTATTATGTGGTATAACTTAAATGCATTGTTGTCTGAGACTAACAGAAACAGGTTTATTTTAAAATAAA
Source organism: Glis glis (assembly GCA_004027185.1). Classification (NCBI taxonomy): domain Eukaryota; kingdom Metazoa; phylum Chordata; class Mammalia; order Rodentia; family Gliridae; genus Glis; species Glis glis. Next base: position 26,076 of record PVJS01021176.1, read on the forward strand.
ACATACAGCTGGGCGTGGTGACGCACTCTTGTAATCCCAGTACTTGGGAGGCTGAGACTGGAGGATCCAGGTTCGTGGCCAGCCTCAGCTACTTAGTGGGGCTCTCTGCAACTTAGTGAAACCCTGTTTCAAAATAAAGAATAAAAAATAGGGCTGGGGGTGTAGCTTGGAGGTAGAATGTCCCTGGGTTCAATCCCCAGTACCACAAATAAATAAATGAATAAATGAATAAATAAATAAATAAATAAATAAATAATAAAATAAAACATACAAAAGTGATAGTAATTTAATAAACTCTGTGTTAGTTTACATTTCATCTCTGTGAAACTGTTTTGTAATGCTTTGCTTTAACTAAGTAGTAATTAGTTTCACTGTTTATTTGTAACTTTATGTATACATTCCCATACAAATTAGTAAATGAATATATCAATGTTAATGTTATGGTGTTTTTGTTCTTACAAACTAAAACAGTACTGACCACGTGATCATGGATTAGTAGATTCACAGTTAGACAAAAGGAAAAGAGCAGCTTGTCCTTTTCAAAGAGTGACCGGCAGACATTAACATACAACGAATACGTAAAGTGATCCTTGAGAATCTGAAGCCTGCGGGGTCAACAGAAAAGTGAATAGATAAAAATATGTTTAAATGCTCTTAAGAAAACCCATCATAAACCATTTAGAGATCTAGGTTCTTCTAATAAACTTTCTGGTCAGTTACCCCCAAACAAAGACCTTCAATAACTACACAGATTTGAGAGCTGCACAATGTAGAAACACTTGGGTAGAGATTTATTTTACTGTTCACTGATTTTTTAAAAAACTTAATCTTCCTTTTAGAAAAGTTAATGCATGGTAAACAATCTATTAATTAAACTGCAAAGCATTTCTGAGTGTAAAATTTGACCTACTTATAGCATAAATACTTCTAAATATTTTATATTATATATTAAATGAATATAAAGTTAATAACTCTTGTATTAAATTAACAGCGAGTTTAATATTTGCTACTCTGCTCATAAATTCATAAACACTATAGAGATCACAACTTGATTATACATTTTTATTAGCCACAGAGACAAAACATGGACATATCAATAATGATATTTCCAACTAACAATTTATGGCTAACATGTGTGATCTGTATTCATAATAATTCTGAACATCAATATGACTCTTTATGCATTCTAACTTAATTATCATAGGAAATTATTCAAATCAAATTAAAATATTTTTATTACATGTTATAAAAATTATAATAGAAAAATACTTGGCTGAAACATTTGCAGAGAGCTAATGACTGACATGGATTAACAGCCCAAACTTCCTAAGCAGATCAATTTATCTGAAAGAAAAATCAACCTAGTTTCATTATGATTAAACAAAATTATATTGGTGTTTCTTTATGTGTTTAGAAAAAAATAATCTACCAGTAGCCAGGCGTGGTGGTGCACACCTGTAAACCCGGTACTAGAGAGACTGAGATAGGAGGATCACAGGTTCTAGGACAGCCTCAGCAAGTAGTGAGACTCTCATCAACCTAGTGAGGCCGTTTCAAAATAAAAATTAAAAAATCAGGCTGGGGGTGTAGCTCAATGGTAGAATGCCCCTGAGTTCCATCCCCAGTGCCAAAAAACAAACAAACAAAAAACAAAAAAATCTACCAGTAAGACCAGATCTTAGCTATTTTCAGACCGATATCCTACACAGTCGCTCATCCTAGCTGTATTTTTTTCCTTACCTGCCTATTTCCTTATCTATTTTATCGCCTGCCAGCCTTCCCATGAAGAGAATGCCAACAAATTGATGTATCTATCTTATTTTTGGTTGAGAATTCTGAAGAAGCATTTGGTAGAGAGGTCTTGAAAATAGTTGCTGAAATACAGTTGAATTCTCAGAGATGTAAAATTATCATGCTATTCCTCTTCCCATTGGTATGCTAATAGGTCTTTTCATGCATTGCATTTGTCTCACCTGAAACACTACAATTAGTACAAGGTGACTCCGATTTGATCTTTCTAGAATAAAATAAAAATTTCTGAATTCTAAGACAAATTTCCTCTTGTAAGTGGGAAGATAAAAGGGAAATTGTAAGGGTCAATCATATTAGAATTTCAAGTTTACTCTCAGTGGTGTTAAAGTACAGATTAAAATATACTTTTATAACCTATTTCAGCGGAAAAAAAACATTAGAATGCTCACTCAATGCTGGTGAGTGATCATTTATGTTGCTCAGATGGAGTTGTGTAATGAATAACTTTCCAGGAAAAAAAAATTTATTTTCTGATTCTGAAAGAAATGAACACCTTTATCATAATTTGGGAATTTCAGCCTAAGGAAATAATGATGTGAACATTTATATCTATTATAGCATTTTTATAATACAAAAGGTAGAGACTATCTACAAGTCTTATGAAAAGAAAATTATGGTATACCTATAAGATGGCATATTATACAGCTACTAAAATATTTCATATTTAATAACATGGAAAATTATCTTGATAGAAGTGGAAAGAGGGAAATACACTAATGCACAGGATGTATATACACAAATTTATCAGAGTTAATCACTATGCTGAGCACGAAAAGGAGGGAAGGGGAGGAAATGGGGTGGGATTTGAGGGAGGGCTAAATGAGCAATGTGTGCATGCATGCTTCTGATACCCTGACACTTATCAAAATGTATAACTACAATGCACCAATAAATTAATATATTAAAAAAAGAAGTGGAAAGAAAATAAAAAACTGTGTGTGTTTGTACTTACATGTGGATATATATTTATATAGAGATTTATTTGTTTGGCCCCTATAAGAAAACTACATCTTAATTAGATTTTTGTTCCTGTATTTCTGTTTTTTCTTGCTACACTCATTTATTCTGCTCTATAAATTCTAATGTACAAAATTTTATAAATAGCAAATAATACAAGTTATTATGGCAATTTCACATTATTTACAATGGTAGTCAAACCATTCTTAGTATTATATTTAAATAATTATTATGAGTAATAGCTATCAGAAAACAAGCAAGAATGAAATACATTTATATACCTGAGTGAAAGGAAATGAGAGATAACTTTAGACCAATATTAAAATTCTAAAACAATGTTATAGGCTAGTATTAATAAGCACATGCTTTTTACGCTTTTGGTACAGCCATAGTGCAATAAGTGGCTGGAATCCAGCAGTTATCTGGTATTTATTAATGGCTGGCAGGTAAACAAATTGCTCCTATGAGAATGCATTCATTCTTTCATTTTTTATCTGGAGGGTGGCTTCTTAATTGAAAACTCTTATTTTACTGGAAAAAAAGATTAAACAGGACTAGCTTAAAGATTCTAGGTGGAGCTGCTCTGGAATCCCACTTGACAGTGTTAACTGGAAGGGAACTCTGATCGCTGGCCCCTGCCTAGATATGCACCCACCAGAGATGTGCACACGCCGGCACCAAAAGGCTCCTACAGGAACCTGACAGGCAGCAAAATCCAGCATGGCCCTAAACCGGAAGTGAATACCCTCAACAGTAGACTGGATAGATACTTCAGGGTTATAATTTTAGGATAAACAAAAATTAAAAGTAAAAGGTTTAATTCTCTTGTTGAAAATAAGGAGATTCCCTTTCCCTTTGTCTCAGAGCATTAATGTTTGAGAATCTTAAAGTGTAACTACTTTCTCCTCTCTTTGAAATGTGCATAAATCCTTTCAAAAAACTAGTCAGGCCTTTGTCTGTTTTATGACCCAGGAATGTCTTCCACAAGGGCCTGGGTGCCTTCTTTTTGAAATGTAAACATCAAGGCAGATGGTGCCCAGACCTCCTATGTCTGTGGAAGGCCAGGAGCCCAACTTTAGTAGGCATCTTGTTCTAAGTGGCAAAACTCCCTCCAGTCATGAAGATAAGAAGAGTTTGTTTTTCTTCTGGATAAAGCTAATTTGCTAACACAGCATCACCTTGATTTGCAGGAAGAGTCAGGATGAACTAGGTGTGGGTTCTATCTGCTTGGCTAGATCAAGAGGTGAATTTTCTTTCTGTCTTAGAAATCTCTTTGCAGATTACCTGTGATGCGCATCACATTCTGGTTTAACATTTATTCAGTATTAAAACTGTTTTTTTTTTCTCCTCTACCTCTGTGGAGAGAACTTGTGGGTTGGGAGAAGATTTCGATTTTGATTGTAGTTCCCCACCAATAATCACACAATGGAGACTATCCAACAATTTTGCACCATACAAAACACTATGCATGAATGTGACGAGCATGATACTGAGTGCGAAATGGCAGGAGAATGCACGCAGTGAGCCCGTTTATAAGAAGTTCTAAGCCTGGAGGGAGGAGCACGCTTGTAAAACCAGTACTTGGGAGGCTGAGACCGGAGGATCCGAGTTCGTGGCCAGCCTCAGCTACTTAGTGAGGCCTCCGCAACTTAGTGAGACCCTGTTTCCAAATAAAGAATAAAAAATAGGGCTGGGGGTGTAGCCCGGAGGTAGAATGCCCCTGGGTTCAATCCACAGTACCACCAAAAAAAAAAAAAAAAGAAGTTCTAAAGCAGCAAAGCTAATTTATGGTGCTGGAAGCTAGGGCAAATGGTTACTGAGGGGAGGGAAATCAGTGGCCACAAGGGGACAGAGGAGAGATCCTGGCTGTTGATAATGGTCTGTCTTGAGCTGGGTGCCAGTTACACAGGTGCCTGCACTTCTGAAAATTCACTGAGCAAATACTTCTAATTTCTGCAGGTGTATTAATAACTTCAGTAAAGATTTTAAAACATATTTTCTCTATTTAGTCCTTGGCTTCAGAATTAGCCTTTAGGGTTTCTATGGTCATACATATGATTTTCATTGTTTCTAAATTAAAAGATTTTGACTACAAAGAAAAAAAGCCATATTTGTTTTCTAGATTTCATCCAAATCTCACATCTGTGTAAAAAGGATTTGATTTTCTTTAAATCCTAAAGGGTTCTATCACAGTTATGAAGAAACAGATGCCATATCTTAGATGAGTTTTAGTTTGATTTAACAATAAAAAATAAAGGACCAAGAGTTATGTTTAAAGTGCAGAATTGTTCTAATTTTTCAATCTTATACAAAGTATGTCTTTAAATGGCAGACCAAGGCAATTTTCTTCTCTAGATGCCAGCAAGTACTTGGATTTAAAATTAGTTGGAGGATAACATTCTGGTGGTTATTGTTTTAACCAAGGTTGAAATTAAGAACTGCAATGAAAAGCAGAACATCATTTACTACGTGCCTAATGTAACTAGCACTGTAATAAGTGCCGAGATTTTTTTTAATCCTGTTTCAGAGAACTCAGGATCTACTGTGAACACCAGACATACATGTTTAATTAACTAACTTATAATGCAAACAGCTGGGAACTTTTTAAAGAAAGATTACCTAAAATTTTGTTGTTTTATTTCAGTAATCCTTATTAAGCTTAAAAATTTCAGGAACTGGGCCGGGCGTGGTGGCGCACGCTTGTAATCCCAGTACTTTGGGAGGCGGAGACCGGAGGATCCGGGTTCGTGGCCAGCCTCAGCTCTCGCTCTCTCTCTCCCTGTCTCTCTCTCTCTCTCTCTCTCTCTGTCTCCTTAGTGAGGCCCTCTGCAACTTCGTGAGACCCGGTTTCAAAATAAAGTATAAAAAATAGGGCCGGGGGCGTAGCGCGGAGGTAGAACGCCCCTGCGTTCAACCCCTGGTACCGC
>PVJS01021177.1:0-31774 GCA_004027185.1 Glis glis
CAGGGACGTTCTACCTCCGAGCTACACCCCCGGCCCTATTTTTTATACTTTATTTTGAAACCGGGTCTCACAAAGTTGCGGAGGGCCTCACTAAGTAGAGAGACGGAGAGAGAGAGAGAGTGAGAGCTGAGGCTGGCCATGAACCCAGATCCTCCGGTCTCCACCTCCCAAAGTACTGGGATTACAAGCGTGTGCCACCACGCCCAGCTTATATTTTTTACCAATCAGGTTGAACTTTTTATATGGAATGAAAAAACTCAGTCAAGATTTTTCACTCAAAGCAAAAAATACTTGGGAGTTTGTGGGAAATGAGGCATCACTACCACTTGGTGGCAGTATTAACCAAAACTTTAGATCAAGGCTTTAGGAATGAATAAAGCTAGTTAGATAAGTTTAACACCTAAAATTAGGAAGAAAAAGTAAATGTTACAGTTAAGTCATTTAAGAGCTGGGCACACTGGTGCACACCTGTAATCCCAGTACTTGGGAGGCTGAGACAGGAAGATTGTAAGTTTGAGGCCAGCTTCAGCAAGACCCTGTTTCAAAATAATAAAATAGAGAGTATAGCTCAGAGGTAGAATGCCTCTGAGTTCATTCTGTAGTACCAAAAAAAAAAGGAAAAAAATCATTTTAGGTCTAAGTTCTACTTTTGAAAAGGGGGGGTAAAGTATTCTTTTATTAGCCGTAATTTAGCATATTCTTCCATTTTGTAAGTTTGTGGTACAAAATGAATATAGGAAATAATTCTGTTGATCAATTAAAAGAATACCAGTTCCTGAAATAGCTCTATTGAGCATATTCTTCCTTTAAGTTTCTGAAAGTCTATATGGAAACTAGAAGCAATGGTTCTTAACTGTTATGAAATAAGTTAGAAGGGTAAGTGAAGAAGAAATGAAATCAGTGTAAGACTTTCAACTCATACTGTTTTCCTGCTCTAATTTCCACAAATCTCATTATTATTAGAAACCAAAATTTTTACTCTATGTATATTTTTGATGGTATATTTATTGAAGTAAGGTATATTATAGCTTGAGGGAGAAAAAATATTTAGCTACATGAGCAAAGAATATGAAAATAGTAAATATACCCACATTTTAAAAAAACAGTATTCAAGTAGTAATTTATTCTGATTCTTATATTTGAAGGGATATTTCATAATATTAAGGAATATAGTATTTTTGACCAAAGGAGCTTCTTACTTACTAGAGATTTGTTTAGCACTACTTTCTTAACAGTGATCAAAAGACAGTATTTGCCATGAAACAATGATCCTTTAAAAGAAAGGAAGTGTGTGTGAGTGTGTGTGTGTGTGTGTGAATCAAATCCTGGTATTGTTTCTTAGAGGGCTTTGCCTTCCTCTACACTTGTGAACTATCTGGCATATTTTTAAAAAATTAAGGAACAAATATGAAACACTCTCATTATCTGAGTCTCATGAGAAATTACTTGTAAGGAATGCTATTTCCCTGAGTGCAGTGTTTCAATTTATCAGATTTTAGGATTAGAACTACTGCAAGAAAAATTTAAGGCAGTTTTTTAAAAAGTGGCCTTTAATGAGAAATATAAAAATATAGTATTACATCTTTTAAAACATGATTTGTATATTTAGCAAGTGTTAAGCTTCCTAATGTACATATGTACATTTATGTTTAATGTATGTACTTTTTTTGGCAAATACAACAAAACATCTTATTTTACTTGACAGTGATATTGATGATACTGACATCCTCGTAAGGCTTATCTGTTTTGGGATTGACTTTGACGTTGGAGATCCTCTGCACAACTTCCATTCCTTTAGTTACGCGTCCAAATACTGTGTGCTTATTATCAAGCCAAGGCTGTGTTGGAGGACAAATGGGGAATATTGTTAAACATGGATTTCTTAAATCACACCCTCTGTGTGAGCAAAGTAAAGAGAATTTAAATTCATGCTTCATTTTATTATACATTTAAAAAATAATTTCTTAAGAATAAAAACTTAGCAACTTTTAAGTTATTCCAAGCTTATATGAAAAAATATTAAAGCCTAAGTTAGCACTGGATGTGGTGGTGCATGCCTGTAATCCCAGTACTTGGGAGGCTGAGTCAGGAGGATCGCAGGTTCAAGGCCAGCCTCAGCAATTTAGTGAGACCCTGTTTCAAAATAAAAAGTAAAAAGGGTTGGAGGTCTAGCACAGAGGTAGAATATCTCTAGGTTCAATCTTGTTTAAAAAAAAGGTGGTTATCCCTCAGTTTCCATGAGGGATTCTCTGCTACCTCCTTTAGCTACTAAATCTGCAGATGTTCAAGTCCCTTATTTTAAATGATGTATTTATAATCTGTGCACATCCTCTTGTATAATTTAAATCATTTCTAGATTACTTATTATGCCTGTATGTAAATAGTTGTTAAACTGTATTGTTTAGGCATTAATGACAAAAAAAGTACATGCAATTTTTCTTTCTGAATATTTCCAATCTGGAGTTGGTCAGACTGCAGGATGAGGAACCCATGGATACAAAGGGCCAACTTTATAAAGTTTAATTAAATATTTACATCATTCAGACTGAAGGGAGCTAAAAGTAAGTTACTTTGCATGGATTTAAAAAATTATCACCAAAGCTTTACAAGTTCTTTGCAGGAATCTTACCTGAACAATTAAGAGGCAGTTTGGGATAATTTAAGCAGCATGTACTTTAGTATTAAATAAGAGTTCAAATGGCAACTCTGCTATTTACTTAAACCTTGCCAGGTTAATCATGTCTCACCATTTGTTTGCTCATCTTTTACTGAAAACAGGATAGTGATACTATAAAAATTGTGAATATTGCATGGGACTGTATGCCCAGCAGATAGCAGTTATAAATATTCTTCCTTTCTTCATTGTTTAGTGTTTAATTAAAAAAGTGTACTTTTTTAATAATTTTTCAGAATTACACAGCAATAAAACTAGATGACTTTACATTGTATTTCATCAAATCTAAATTGCCATTGATTATGAGTTATATTCTGACAGACAAAGAAACTTGTGAAAAATTTGTCTTAAATAGCTAATTCATTGACTTTAGTTCCTGTATTCTAGAGATGAGGAAACAGATTCAGAAAAGTAAAATAATTTCTTTCAGGCTGCACAATTAGGAGTGGCAGGGTTGAGACTTGAAAATTATCTTGAGCTGGGATGTGATTATAATATTAGTACAGTCCACTGTACTTCCTACTACATGAAAGTACTGTTTTACTAAGCCAAAACTCATTTTTAATGTAATTTTACATTTTCTCTCAATTGTTTTCATTTTTCTATCTTGGCAGATATAATACAGAGAACAGAGAATATTGCAGCTCTCTCTCTTCCACTGAATTTATTCTTAGATCATAATCTATGAATCTATGATTTGTAAACAATGATGCTGTACTCACCGTTGGTACTACCGTTATAAAAAATTGGGATCCATTAGTATTTGATCCAGCATTGGCCATGCTGAGTGTGTATGGTCTGTCATGTCGCAACGTTGAATGAAATTCATCTTCAAACTCTCCTCCCCATATGCTTTCTCCTCCCATACCAGTACCTGTTGGATCTCCTGTCTGGATCATGAAGCCCTTAACACACAAGTATACAAAAACATATTACACTGTTCTTTCTAATCTAGTGTGTGTGTGTGTGTGTGTGTGTGTGTGTGTGTGTGTGTGAATATATATATATTTATATATGCTTTGCAGTTTTATGTATTCCTGCCAAAAGTACTTTGTATTCAATGAAATCTTTTAGCTTCTTTAAGACACTCTACCAAGTGATTAGTTTAAACCCTTAGCAAGTTATATATGAATTTGGACAACTTAGTGCTGAGAATGTAACTTAGTGAAAGAGGGCTTGCCTAGTATATGCCAGACCCTGGGTTTGATCTCTAATACAAAAAACAAAGAAATTGGATGATGTATTTCCATTGCCCAACCACCACCTTATATTCAATGATTAAAAGAAAAATACAAAGGTTTTCTCATTTATAGACATGTGCTATCTTTCCTAACAATCTGAAGAAAACCAGTGAACACTGTAAGTGTTAGGATCAGTATAGTATTTAAGATCTTATATAATTGCTCTCATCTTCTTCCCCTCCCTTTCCTCAAATACTTGGAATTTCTTAGAGGGCCATTTCAGTAATTCTTTCACAACCCTGACATCTGATTTTTCCTCCCACCATTTCTTTTTTTATACTTTTATTGCTGCACTATAGTCTCATCATAATGTATTTCAAAATGATAGTGACATACATGACACAGCACTTGGTGAGTTTCCTCACAGCTCCCTCTCTACTCCCTCCCCTTCCCTATAAATGATATTGAGATTGGCATTGGTATTCTCACATATGTATATAACATCAATGGAAGTGTTGCCTTCCTTAATTCACCCTCCCCTAGACAACCTCCCTCACTCCACTGGGGTTTCTCCTCCATTATCTAAAGTCCCTCTTGTATCCTGATTACCCTCTAGCTTCTGCAAATGAAAGAAAATGTATGACCCTTCACTTTCTGTGACTGGCTAATCTCACTTAACATAATATTCTCCAGGTCCTTCCATTTTCCTGCAAATAACATAATTTTGTTCTTTATTGCTGAGTAGAATTCCATTGTGTGTATATCCCATAAGTTTGTAATCCATTCATCTGTTAATTATGGACACCTAGGTTGGACCCATAATTTGGGTCCATATTGTGAATTGTGCTGCTATAAACATGGATATGCATGTATCACTATAATATTATATTATAATATTTCAGTCCCCTTAGAAAGATACCTAGGAGTGATATAGCTGGATCATATGGTGGACCCATTCTCAGTTTTCTGAGGAATCTCCACACTGATCTCCATAGAGGCTGCACTGATTTGCAATCCCACCAACAGTGTGTGAGTTCCTACTTTCCCACATCCTCACCAGCATTTATTGTTGTTTGACTTCTTGATGATTGCCATTCTAATTTGGGTTAGATGGAATCTCAGTGTAGTTTTGATTTGCATCTCCCTGATTGCTAATGGTGTTGAACATTTTTTCATATATTTATTGGCCATTTGTATTTCATTTTTGTGAAGTGTCTATTTAATTGCCCATCTCTTGATTGGGTTATTTGTATAAAAACAGCAATGGTATTGGCACAAAAACAGACACATAGACCAATGGAACAGAAGAGAAGATACAGGAACAAATCCATACACAGCCAATTTGGCACAAAGGTGCCAAAAACATACAATGGAGAAAAGACAGCCTTTTCAATAAATCATGTTGGGAAAACTGGTTATCCATTTGTAGAAAAATGGAATTAAATCCCAACCTCTCACCCTGCATAAGAGTCAACTCAGGATGGATCAAAGACCTGGAAATTAGATCAGAGACTTTGAAATTACTAGAGAGCATAGGTCTAACATTCCAACATACAGGCACAGGTAGGAAATTCCTCAATAATACCCCAAAGCTCAGGAAATTAAAACAAGAATTAATAAATGGGATGGCATTAAACTAAAAAGTTTCTGTTTAGCAAAGGAAACCATCAAGAGTAAAGAGAGAGCCTATAGAATGGAAGATCTTTGCCAGCTACTCCTCTGATAGGGGACTAATATCTAGAATAAGAACTTAAAAGACTTTAACATTAAAAAACAAATAATCCTCCTTCCATTTCTGACCTGCCAACTACCAAAAACTCTATTGCTGCCCCATCACTCTGTGAAAGGCTGTTCAAAATTCTGGAGCTGAGCTCTCTCTGCTCCTCAGGTATAACAGTGGTTCTCACAGATCAGATGACACAGTGGCTCTTCTATGGTTTACAATCTTATTTTCTAAACCGGGCATGGTGAAGCACGCCTGTAACCCCAGGCTGAGACGGGAGGATTACAAGTTCGAAGCCAGCAAAACCCTGTTTCAAAATAGGGCTGGGTGTGTAGCTTGGGGGTAGAATGCCCCTGGGTTCAATCCCTAGTACCACACACACACACACACACAAACTTATGCTCTAGGTCTGTACCTTATCTAGCTATGAGGGCTTGGCTGCCTTGATTATTGTTTTTATCTCAGCATGACCCTTTACTCATTATCTTACCCCTTTCTTTAGTTGCTGATAAAATATTGCTGCAGTGTTTCTAAAAAGGTAATCATGCCACTATTACTGCCCTTGAGTCTAGATATCCATAGACTATCCATTCTTTTTATAGTTTTATAGTCCATTTTCCTATACCCTTCTCTAAGCAGCTGATAAGTGGGAGAGGATTCCTTAGACTTAAACTTCTTGTTATGCAATAATATGCTATTACTCAAATCTCATGAATTTGCATAACTTACCTTAATTATCCGGTGAAATGTATGCCCATTATAATAACCATTTCTGCTGTGAACACAGAAGTTTTCCACTGTCTTAGGGCACCTAATAAGACACATAAAAATATGAAACCTAGTCAGAACATCTTAAGACAATTTTCTTTGTAGTTCTGCTTCCTCATGGTATTTTCAATGTCTTCTGAGTGGTTCAGAAGAACAGTGTTTATTTAATAACCTCTAATCTCAGGACAAACAAGAATCAGGAGGATATGTAAGTAGTATATTCTCATTATTATATCTTTAGATCATGATTGCTTATCAATGTGTGACAGTATTTATATTTCAAGGTCATTTAGGAGTTAAAAAATACAACCATAGCAACTTAAGATATATAGATATCTTCAGTTAGTTTACAATATAGTGGATCAAGTTCCTGGGAAAGGTACCTTTCTTACAAAACCAATATGTTGGTGCAGTGACTTATTCTTGACCCTACTCATAGAAATGACATTTTCCATATTTAAAAACTTCGATGACAATCACAAACTAAGAATATGAAGCTTTCTGTCTCAATACTAACTAATCTTGTGAAATGATTTCATACTGTATACAATCACAAAATAGCTCTGAGAGATGGGAATAGAAGGGAAAATCAAGAGAATCTTGTACCATGTACACATTTAACAGGTTCATAGTTACTAAGCAATTGAAAAAAGACTCTTCAGGAGTCTACAACTCCTTGGTTCTTTCTTTAGTACCAAGATACAGTATGATAAAACATTAATATCCAAAATAAGTGTGTTTTAAGTAAAGGTGTTATAAAAGATGTCACCTTTTAGACTGAATGGCCAGATAGTCTACTGTATTTGGTGTTGTATGTTGATTTTACAAACTTTTTTTTTTTTTTTTGGTGGCACTGGGGTGGAACCCAGGGGCATTCTACCTCTGAGCTATACCCCCAGCCCTATTTTTTATTCTTTATTTGGAAACAGTCTCACTAAGTTGCAGAAGGCCTCACTAAGTAGCTGAGGCTGGCCACAAACCCGTATCCTCCAGTCTCAGCCTCCCAAGTACTGGGATTACAATCATGCACCACCACGCCCAGCTCATTTTACAAACTTTTAAAACACTTCAGAATACTTTTCAGTTTTTTTAAAATTGAAGCTCCTGAGATTTTTGTTGTTGTTGTTGTTGGAATTCATTTGTAAAATATATAGCTCCTGGGACTAAACATGTTGTATATAGATGTCTAGCAAATGTCAGGAAGGAAAAATAATTATCCTTCCCTTGCGTATCTGCTTTGAAAGGAAAGCCAGTTATAACAAGCCACAAAATCAAGAGTTAGGATGTGCAATTAATGGTAATAATGATATGTATTTTTATACCTTTACAGTTTATATTCAGCATTTTCTTTTTGTTTTGTGATGCTGAGGATCAAATCCAGAGCCTCATGCATGCTAGGCAAATGCTTTACCACTGAGCTACATCCCCAGCCCCACATTCTGCACACTATTTGTGAATATATGTATAAAATTTTTCCCCCTGTCTAGTGGAGGACAGTAATCAGAAAGCTCAGGAATTGATACTCTATCAAACATTTCAATTCTTCAGAATTCCTTAAAGTAACAATTTTAAGTTGCACAGTTTCAAATATATGCATTTATATTGGCATTTATGTAAGACAAAAATAATACATACTCGACAGGAAAAAGTTTGATGTGAATGTCTCCCATGCTTGTGTGGATAATGGCACTGTCTGAAACCCGTTTAGGTCCTTCAGCTTGAGTAGCTGCCATGACTTCTTCTTTAGAAGGCTTCTCATTAAAAACATCCCGGTCAGAATCTGCACTTTTTGTATCTTCTGGTTCTCGTTTAGTAAACTCAAGAAGGAAATTAAAATGTGAGTGAATGAATTAAAGTTTCCATCTGGTAAGAATTTATAAATAAGTAAATTTCATTTCTAATTAAGTATATGAGAAAAATAAGAATTCAAGTCAGAATAAATCCTTACCTCAGGAATCACTTTTCATCATAAACATGTAAGGTCGTTAAATTATTTTTAATTTGTTTAGTATGAAAATAATCCCTGTAATAAGGATGTATGATTTCAAATGGGATTTAACTTCCTTTGGGTAGAAATTTTCTTGGGTACACATTTACGAAGATAACTTTTATTTGTAGTAGCTGTTTACTTCTGCCTTGTATGTCCTAGCCTGACACCTGTTCCTTACTTTTCACTATTAGATTGCCAGGGTTTGAAGTCCATTTCTGTCACTTACTAATTATGTGACTTTGGTGAACTGAATTAATTTTTTCCATTTCCTCATTCATAAATGAGGATAATGGTACCTACCACCCAATGAAGGTACATGTGACAATTATATGAATGGATATAAAATGCTTGAGAATAGTGCCTAACACTAAGAGAGTATTATATAAATATAAACCATTTGTACTACTACTGTGAGGAGAACCCAGTGCTAAGTAGGATGGATTCACAAAGATGGATCAACAATGATCTTGGCCTTTTTTTTCTCCTCCCCAGATTTCTACCTGATATATCTAAACCTTGAAGCTTGGGAGAAAAAAAGCAAATTTTGAATGAAGTTGTAGAAATCCCAGGACCCCACAAATCTTTCTGTTGTTAAAACACTGAACTTCTCTAGGGTGTTTCTTTTACTTCACTTTCAGTAAGTAGAGATCCTCTCTCCTAAGCCAGCTCTACCTGGTGCCAAACTGAGTTCTAGGAAGGTAAAGCTAGTTCATCAGGTCTCTTCTTGCCTAATGCTATTCCTTGATCAATGTGGATAGATTCCAAAGAAATAAACCTAGGATGTTTTCATTAGCATCTTACTCTAGTTTTCAAAGGAATGACTTATCGGTTGTACTATGTATTTATACAAATTTATAAAAAGGTATCTTGATTTACCCCACATATGGATTTATAAAATTCTTTTACTTCATGATGTTGGATTTATTTATTTATTTATTTATTTATTTATTTATTTATTTATTTATTGCGGTACCGGGGATTGAACACAGGGGCGTTCTACCTCCGCGCTACACCCCCGGCCCTATATTTTTTATACTTTATTTTGAAACCGGGTTTCACGAAGTTGTGGAGGGCCTCACTAGGTAGAGAGAGAGAGACAGAGAGAGAGAGAGAGAGAGCTGAGGCTGGCTGCGAACCTGGATCCTCCGGTCTCTGCCTCCCAAAGTACTGGGATTACAAGCGTGCGCCACCACACCTGGCTATGATGTTGGATTTATAACAAGGGCTACAACATTAACATATATGTATACCATCTTGGTTTTCCTTAAGGATACATACATCTAATAAGATTGAAAAGAAAATTCATAACAATGTTAGGTGGATAAGGAAGCACTTATTATTTACTTCTGTATTTCCTTAAGCCTTAAAATGAATATGTAGACTTTAATCAACTAAAGTAACTCTGGGGAAAGAAAAAATATAACTTGTTACTTGAAGTTTTTTAATAAAGTAGATGGAAAGTTGCTATATGCTTTTTGGAATTATCAGAATTCTCTTTAATAATTAATTTTTGCTTCATGATAAATCACAGGTAAAACCAAGTTATTTTCATTTAACAGGTATTAAATGTATAAATTTTTAGCAATGAATTTGAAGTTATAAGCAAAATGTCATCTTAAGGAATTTACCTAATTTTAGGCTAAAAGCTTGGCTGGGGAAGGGAAACTGTTATTTCATCTATTGATCAAATGCAGGTAACCTTAACAATATCACAGCTATTTACAATGAGTATACTCATTAGAAGAATAAATGTGTGTATTATAATGGGCCACTTTACTAAGTTATATGGATCTGATAGTGGAGAAGGCATTGTGCTCTGTATTTATGGATTTTACAGTATCTGGAGGAGAGGACAGTATCAAAGACAAAAAAAATCAAGAAACTACTTACTGTCACATAAAAAGGAAGACATAATATGATGAGGAAAGCACAGGAAGAACACAATCAGGTAACACATAACTCACACTTGGTTTTAAGAGGTTTCCAAGCTGAGAACTGAAGTATGAGTAGCAGTGGGGGCAAGGTGTGTGATTGGCAGAAGGAACAGCCTGTGCCAAGGCCCAGAGTTAAAAAAAAAAAAAAGACTCAGCTGTTGTGAATGGAATAAGTTTGACTTGGTCAGTGTAGCAAATAAACTAAAAGTGAAGAAAGATCAAGCGACAGAAGTGAGGAGAGCCAGCCATCCTAGATAGCTGGGAGGTCAGTAAAGATTTCAGGTAGAGAAACAAGTCACACTTGGTCTCTATATTTTACATTTTTCTGCTTGGATTAATAAACAGGACAGCACTATTCCTAGGTAGGTTAATAGTGTAATTGTTAGCCTAATCTTACTCCCTTTTTTTGTAGTGCTGGAGCTTGACCTCGGGGTCTTAGATATGCTAGGCCAGCACTAAGCTATACCGCCAGTCCTCTAATCTTAGTACTTTTAGTTCTCCAGAGGGAAAAAGATCTCTCAGGAATATATAATTACTAAGTAGCACCATTACAATGAAGTCAAAAGGTAAAAAAGGAAATCCATTTAGAAGGAAGTTGTACAAGTTCAGGTGAGATAAATTATTTTTAAGAGTAAAAGCTGAAAAATAATAAAAACACTGAATTCCTTTCTTTTGTTTAATGGTACTGGGGACTGGACCCAGGGGCTTTCTACTTCTGAGCTACACATCCCCCTGCCCTTTTTATTTTGAAACAGGGTCTTGCTGAGTTACTGTAAGCTGGCCTTGAAACCACAATCCTCCTGTCTCAGCCTCCCAAGTACTGGGATTACAGGCGTGTGCCACCATGCCCACATTAGAAATGCTAAAAATTTAAAGCTCCACAGTGAAAACTATTTTGGATGCAAATATGACCATAATCACTAACTTCATATTGTCATAGCATAAATAGTTGTTGAAACCAGGTCGAAAATTTTTCAAAATGTGATGGAAAAGAGTACAGAAATACTTAAAAACAACTCCCAGTGAAAAATACTACAATAGTGTAAGACAGTATTCTGTTTAGAAAGTCTACTGTCACTGCCAACGTTCTCTTCAGCTGAAGGGACAAACCAAGAAAACAAAAACCCCAACCAAGCTGGAAGAATCATTAAAGTCCATTTCCTAATACTTCCACATACCATATAAAATCTGTTCTTTTTGAAAGATGTACAGACTATTGTTGGGTCAGCTTGAATATTCTGAAGAACAGGGTTTTCAGAAGCTTTCATTTCTATAGTAGTTGCAGCACGATGCTTTTTGGCTATTCCCTGAAACAAAGCCAATTGCATCACTCTAATATTTTCTTGCTTGCCTAAGATCCGCACACACCTGAAAGTATAACAATGTTTTATACAGTAAAATTACCAGAATTAATTCCAATCATGACAACTTTACATAAAAGTTAGGAATCAACTTTTCATTATCTATATACAAAATAACTAGTGAAGATTTTTAAAAGTATGTCTCTACCCCCCAAAAAGATATTTTTAATTAGTAGGAACTATAATTTTCAGGTAAAAAAATCTAATCATCAAAAGAATGGAAAGGTACAGACTGGAGGAAAATACTTGTAAAAACATATCTGGTAAAGACTGTTATGCATCATGTATAGAGAACTTTTTGTGTGTGTGTGTGTGTGTGTGTGTGTGTGTGTGTGTGTGTGTGTTAGTTACTGGGGATTGAACTCAAGGGCATTCTACTTCTGAGCTACATGCCCAGCCCCTTTTTTTTTTAATTTTGAAACAGGGTCTCACTAGGTTGATGAGAATCTCACTACTTGCTGAGGCTTCCTCGAACCTGTGATCCTCCTGTCTCAGCCTCCCAAGTACTCGGATTAAAGGCATGCACCACTACAGCTGACTTCAGAGAACTCTTAAAACTTAACAATAAGAGCAAATAACTAATTTTAAAAGTGGGCCAAAAAGCTTTACAAACACCTCACCATAGACATACAGAGAGCAAACAGGCATATGAAAAGATGCTCCACATCATGTCATCAGGGAAATATAAACTAAACAAGGTACCACAACACATTTATTAGAATGGCCAAAATCCAGAACACTGACAATATCAAACACTGGTGAGGATGTGGAATAACAGGAACTGCTGAGGGGAAATGTAAGAAGGTACAGTCTCTTTGGAAGTTTGGTGAATTTTTTTTTTTCCTGATACTGGGGATTGAACCTAGGGGCATTCTATCTCTGAGATACACCCCCAGCCCTTTTTATTTATTTTTTGGAACAGGGTATTGCTAAGTTGCTGAGGCTGGCCTCAAACCTATGATCCTCCTGTCTCAGCCTCCCAAGTATTGGGATTACAGGCATGTGCCACCACGCCTGGCTAAGTTTGGTGAGTTCTTATAAAACTAAATATACTGTTACCATATGATCCAGCAATTGAGCCCTCCTGGTATTTATCCAAAGGAGTTGAAAACATATGTTTACACAAAAACCTGTATATGGATGTTTTTACAATAGCCTTATTGATAAATGTCAAAACTTGGCAAGATGCCCTTCAGTAGATGAATGGATAAATTAATTGTGGTACATAAGACGACAGAGTATTATTCAATGCTAAAAAGAAATGAGCTGTCAAAGTACAGAAAAATGTGGAAGAACCTTAATGCATATTACTAACTGAAAAAAGCCAAGCCGAGAAGGCTACATACTATATGATTCTACTATACGACATTCTGGAAAAGGCAAAACTATGGAAAGAATAAAAAGATTAATGGTTGCCAGGTGTTACAGGGTATGGAGAGATGAACAGTTTAAAGAAGAGTTTTTTAGAGTAGTTTAACTACTCTGTTTGATACTATAGTGGTTCAAACCCATAGAATGCATAACATCTAAGAGTAAATGTAACTATGGACCCTGGGTGATAATGATGTATCAATGTAGGTTCATCAATTGTAACAAATGTACCACTCTGGTAGAACATGGTAATGGGGGGAGGCTAGGGCACGGTGGCACATGCTTGTGATCCCAGTACTGGGAGGCTGAGACAGGAGGATCGCAGGTTTGCAGCCAACCTCAGCTACTTAGTGAGGCCCTCTACAACTTAGTAAGACCCTATTTCAAAATAAAGAATAAAAAATAGGGCTGGGGTGTAGCTCGGAGGTAGAATGCCCCTGTGTTCAATCCCCAGTACCACAAAAAGGGGGGGGGGAGGCTATGTATATGTGGGCACAGAGAGTATATGGGAAAATAGGTACCTTCAATTTTGCTGTGAACCTAAAACTGTTCTAAAAAGTTAAGTCTGTTTTGAAAAAGACCAAAACTAATCATTCATTTATACAGTCAACCCTCTGTACCTGTGAATTCTGCATTCATGGATTCAAACAACCTCAGACCAAAAATATTTGGGGGAAAAAAGTGTTTGTACTGAAAAAATATGGTTTTTTACTTGTCATTATTCTCTAAATGATACAGTATAATAACTATTTAAATAATATTTACATTTATTAGGTTTTACAAGTAATCTTGAGATGATTTAAAGAATATGGGCAGATATGCATAGGTTATATGCAAATGTTATAACATTTTATGTAAGTCTTGTGCATCCTTAGGGGTTTAGCATCCATAAGGAATCCTATAACCAATCCCCTATGGACATTAAAGGATGACTATACAATTTTAACTTATTCCTATTATTTTAATGTTTTTGCAAGCCTTCAAAGATTTTATATTGCCAAGAACTACAATATAAACATTTATATATGAGAATGTATAGCACAAAATTTTTCTCCTTAAAATATTAAGTTCTTTTCATTTACATTCTATGATAGTTATCTGATTGTAGATATTTTGTACTAAGACCAAGTGGACTGTTTGCACAAAAGGCTTATTGTGGTTTCATGCATTTTAACTTCTGATTTTATGTCTAGCAGGATGTAATGCTGAATTCTGTGGTTGAAATATTTGGCAACATTTAACATGAACCAGACTAATTTAAATCAATAAGCAAGACAGACTGAAACTTGTTTAGGAAAAAAAAACTTGAAACTATGCATATCTTCTTTCCATTTCTTTTACAAACATGAGTGGAAACTTTTTACATAAGATTATAAACAACCAAGAGACCACAGAAAAATCCAGTCAAAACATTTGGTTAAGTTTAGACATTTGGGACCATTCCACTTGTCTTGGAACAAACAAAACTCTCATTGTTTCCCTGATGGAGGAAATGGCCCCCATAAATGCATTTTAAAAAACATATATTAACCTTACCGGTTTGTCTCTACATTTATAACTTTAATGCCCAGCATTGTTCCATATAGCACGAAGTATCCAGTTTCATCAAAAACTATATTAATTAATCTTACGGCATCCACCTTCTCCAATTCACGTTCTACAGCCATTCGTCGGCCAAATTCCATGTCTGGTAGCTGTTGCCTCATCTGCTGTAGTTCAGTAAACATCTAGGAAATAAACCATCTATTAAAAAGTGCCATATACATATGCACACTTATTAATAAAGGCAGTAATAAATAGAAATATAATATACAGTAAGACCCAATAATAGTTTGTATACTTATATAGCTTCTTAAGAGGGATTCTAAACTCTATAAGCAGGAAATAAAAAGGCATTAGTAAGTTCAATCATAACAGTATTTTAGGTCTGGGGGTGTAGCTCAGTGGAAGCAAGTACTTAGCATGCATGAGGCCCTAGATTCTATCCCCAGTACCTACACACACACACATACACACACACACACACACAAACACACACGCGTGCGCACTAAATGGTAACTGACTTTTTTCACTTAAGAAAAAGTTGGTTAATATAACTAGTACTTTCTCTATAGAATTAATGATAAATGATACATCTAACTTTGAAAAGCCTTAGACTAGCACTCTCCAATGAAATATAATATAGGCCACATAAGTAATTTAAAAATTTCTAGTAGCTACATTAAACAAAATAAAAACAGGTGAAATTTATTTTAATGTTTTATGAAACCTAATATGTCCAAAATACTATCATTTCTACATTAACAGTTTTTTTTTTTTTTTTTGCGGTACCGGGGATTGAACGCAGGGGCGTTCTACCTCTGCGCTACGCCCCCGGCCCTATTTTTTATACTTTATTTTGAAACCGGGTCTCACGAAGTTGCGGAGGGCCTCACTAGGTAGAGAGAGAGAGAGAGAGAGAGACAGGGAGGGAGAGAGAGAGAGAGAACGCTCGCGTGCGTGCACATGCGCGTGCTGAGGCTGGCCGCGAACCCGGATCCTCCGGTCTCTGCCTCCCAAAGTACTGGGATTACAAGTGTGCGCCACCACGCCCGGCTTACATTAACAGTTTTAAAATATAGAAAACATTCATTCATTTTTAATATTAAGTAAGTCTTTGAAATCCTGGATGTTATCTGAGCTTCTGCACATCTCTATTTAATGTAGACACATCAATGACTCAACATCTACCTGTGGCTAGTGTCTACTTATATTGGAAAACACAGGTATGGACTATAAGATCCTTATGCTAGTGTCTGACATAACAAATACTCAATTATTGTTGAATGAATGATCTCTTATTATCTGATTAATATATAACAAATTCATGATATTTCAGAAAATGTTTCAAGTTATTTTGACATGGGACAGTTATATTAGATTACTATTAGGTAAATATAACAGGAAAATGAGGCTTTTGTTTTGCATTACTGGGGATTGAACCTAGGGCTCTACCATTGAGCTACAACCCCAGCCATTTTTATTTTTTATTTTTAGACAAGGTCTTGCTAAATTGCCCAGACTGGCCTCAAATTTACAATCCTCCTGCCTCAGCCTTCTAAGGGATTACAGGCCTGAGCCACAGTGCTCTACAGGAAAAATGAATACTTTTATGAATACCCTATATAGTTTAGAATTTGACTTACTTTTCTTTTGATATTTAACCCACAATTGTAACATATGGGCTATATCTCAATTACTGGATATTAGTACTCCACAGGCCTTCCAAAAATACAATGATCTTTACATTGTTTTTCAGACATTCAGAACATCAAACAATTCAAAAGTAGCTCTCTACTGCAGATGAAAATAAGTTAGACTTATGTCCTGTCTCCTTCTATCTTTGTTTCCTGCTTGCATTAACTGAAAGTCTCCTCCAGTTTTTCTATATATGGGAAGAACTATATATGAAAATCAAAAGGAGCTAGACATGGTGGCAGCACTTGAGAGACTGAGACAGGAGGATCATAGGTTCAGGGCCAGCCTCAGCAACTTAGTGAGACTCTCAACAACCCAGCAAGACCCTGTTTCAAAAAACAAAACATAAAAAGGTCTCGGGGTGTAGCTTGGAAGTACAGTATCCCTGGGTTCAATCCCTAGTAACACAGGAAAATAAATAAATAAAAAGGAGGTATGTGTATTAGGATACAAGGCATGAGTCCAAGCTCTTATGGAAGAGCTTAAATGCTTCATTAGGCTTTCTTGTCTCCAGTCTCAAAGACAGAGAACCTGATTAATATATATTGCTTATTTGCATGACAGGAATAGCTTAGAATGCTGGACTACATTTTTGTAATGAGGGAATCATGATCATTTCTGTGGGAGAAAAGACTTAAGGGTTTAAGACATAAGAGCTATAGGTAGGCCGGGCATGGTGGTGCATGCTTCTAATCCCAGTACTTGGGAGATTGAGACAGGAGGATCCAGGTTCGTGGCCAGCCTCAGCTACTTGTTGAGGCCCTCCACAACTTAGCGAGACCCTGTTTCAAAATAAAGAATAAAAAATAGGGCTGGGGGAGTAGCTTGGAGGTAGAATGCCCCTGGGTTCAATCCCTGGTACTGCAATTAAAAAAAAAAGCTATAGGTAGCCTTTTGTCCATATACAAGTATTTTATAAATGTTTATCCAACCTGATAAGCATCTGATCAGAATCTTTTTACAGTATTCTAGCCTTTACAGAGCAGAGCCTCTGTGATACACACTATATGACCATATGAAGTGACCCTGTATATTTCAATTAATAAACATTAAAGATACAACTTCACGCCATCCCATTCAATTTCTTGTTGAAGCCAGGCACGGTGGCACATGCTTGTAATCCCAATACTTGGGAGGCTGAGACAGGAGGATCACAGGTTCGTGGCCAGCCTCAGCAACTTTGTGAGGCCCTCTGCAACTTAGTGAGACCCTGTTTCAAAATAAAAATTAAAATAGGGCCCGGGGGGGGGGTGTAGCTCATAGGTAGAATGCCCCTGGGTTCAAACCCAGTACCAAAAAAAAAAATTTCTTGTTGAATTGGCACTCAATTATTGGTTAGAAGCTCTCCCACGGTTCCAATATGGAACTATAAGATTCTAGTCATTTACTTGTCACTACTAGCATTGTAATTAGTTTAACTGATATTTGGCTTTTTTGCCAAACTCTCATCTGAATCTCAACTTCTTTCATAGCTTTACTGTTGATCTCTTGTTACTTCAGCCCTGTCACTTCAACAAATGTTGAAGACAACAAAGAAATAGAATGGATTGAGCAGCTCAGAATATGTGTTAAGAAATGTATGGCCTGAGACTATATTCTGAATATTTCTTTTCTTGAGGAATCTTGGAAGAGCTACGAGATGGTAATGTAGACAGGAGTGAATAGCATGAGAAGGGGGCCTACAGTGAGTTTTGAGGATCTTAAAGAGGATGAATTGCAAACAAAATTGGAAACAACAACAAAAAAACCTAGCCACATAAATAGGAGGTCACCTAGCTTGGAAAAATATCACTTAATAAACCTAGGGAAGAGTTTCAAAGAGCAACAATGCAAGATAGAAGAGTTGAACAGTATTTTTAACGTGCTAAGAGAAAATAAACATCAACCTAAATGTCTATATTCAGAAAAAAAAGAACTTTTAAAAAATAGCACAAAATAAAGATATTTTTAGAAAAGTAAAATCTGATTAAATTTAAATTATACTTACACTTAATGACTCATCAAAGACTCTCATGAGTTTTCCAGTTAAAAACCTGAAAATCCTAACTTTTCTATCAGAACCAATAGTTGCTATTTTTTTTCCATCAGGTGAAAAACACATGCTGGTTGGATAAGCCTTACACTTGGCAAATTCATACAAATCTGTGTCCGTTTTATATTCCCAGTTGACATTTTTGGGGAATTTATATTCATGAGGAGGCCCAGTCCAGTACTCAATCATTCCAGATTTATCAGAAGACACCACTGCTTTGTAAACTGGGTTTAACCGTATCTGAGTGAGAGGTGATGTATGGAGTTTGTCAAAAATATGAAGTGGCTGGTTATCTCCTCGACCATCATAAACGAAAATTTTTCCTGTACTCTTCTCAGAAGCAGCAACTGAAGATATGGCATCCCCAGGGCAATATATCCATTCACACTGTCCAGGAAAATAGCTAAAGCAGGAAAGAATGGGGAGATCAGTATATAACAAGTAAGCATCCCTCCCCAGCCCATCACTAAAAAGTGCCCTGGCTAATGACAGTTTTGGTTTCTTTGCTCAAAAATAGATTTATAATGGGCAGAACAGCTACGAATAGTTACTAAATTTCTCTATCTAACCTTGTCAATGTAATTACAACTTCTGAAGAACTACCAAACCACAAGAAGAGAATTGCATATAGAAGCGCATTTCTGTCTTTCGGGTAGTTAATGAAACCTAATCAGATCTGAGCCTTCAGATATTCTGGGGCTTTGACTTTTGGGTATCTGTAAAACAGTCTATGTATAACTTACTTTTAAATAGGTTCGCGGGTATCTGTAAAACAGTCTATGTATAACTTACTTTTAAATAGGTTCGCGTTTAATAGTATACTTTATAAATCCACTCCTGAAACATTTATAATCAAAATAATTGGCCAGGTGAGGTAGTGTGTGCCTGTACTCCCAGCTACTTGGGAGGCTGAGGTGGGCGGTTCGCTTGAGCCCAGGACTTTTAGACCAGCCTGGGCAACATAACAAGACCCTGTCTCAAAAGGAAAAAGAAAACAAAGAAAAGAAAAACATTGTCCTATCATACCCTCATTATTATTAATCTATTAAAACTGTAAGTTTTGGAAATACTGTCTGATGAACAAAGTGTGGGATAGATTTAATGCATATACCAAACTTAATACATTCAAATGAGGGCTGTCTCACGCAAATTAGTCATTCTGAGAAGTTACACTGTTATACCAACAATAGTGCTATACTTAAAACCCTTTTGAAACTCTTCATTTAAAATTTCTATCAATGCCTCAAATATATCCTTCTGAATATCCTAAAAAGGGTTAATGTTTAACATTTGTGAATGGATTTGATTTTTAAAAATAGCAAATATCTGGGAAAATAAGCTGGGTGTTTGATCAGCCTGATGATCAAGTTAAGTAACTGTATTTGTGTTGTAACCATAAATAAAGATGTGTTCTAACCATAAATAATGACATGGATTTCATTTGGTGCCTCATAAAATCATAAAAATGATTTTGAAGGACTTCCCCAGATTTGGAATTACTGAATTGTGGACATAATGCAGTGCACATTAGGATTTTCTGGAGATAGGGTGTTTAGGAGATAATTAAGGTTAAATATAGTGGTGGGGCCATATAGGCCTATGGCCTTAGAGAAAGAGATATCCCTATCTCTACCTCCCTCTCCCAACCATGTGAGGACATAGTGAGAAGTCAGGAAGACAGCCCTCATGGCTTTAAAGCTGACATTCATTTCTATGTATAAATTTAGTATATCTTTAAAAAGATATGCTTGAAATACCAGTCTTATTACTGTACTATCTAACCACAGTTTGGGTTATCAATATACTCTAAAGTTAAAACTCACCAACAAATTAAAAAAATATCCATACATTTTATGAAAATTCAAATATTATTAAATACAGTACAACAAGGAAGTTAATTCTAAGTACCAATAATTAGATATGTTAGATCCTCATTAATTTACTAAGTAGCATTGGTTGAATATAATATATCCATGTTATGATGCTATTTGGAGATTCCTATGATTAATGACAAAAACCAGAGCAGAAGCTTCCCAATAATATAACAAGGATCTGTCCTAATTTTTCCAAGAAAACCCCAAAGCACATTTTTTAAGGGTGTGGTAATATACTGTTTATAGCAATGACATATGAAATGGTGAAGTTTGGTTTAAGATTATTTCACTAAATTAAAATATATTCTTTAAAAAAGACTCACCCAAGCTTCAGCATATTGATCATGTCAAAGTTCACTACATCAAACACCTTCATTGCTTTATCATCACCCACAGAACAGAACAATGCTCCCTCGGAGCTAACCGCAATGCTCTCAATAACTCCTATTTAAATAAAATAAAACATTCTAGTAAATATCAATGTAATAAATGTGCATGATCCAAAGAAAAATTGTAATATTTTAAGAGAAACTTTTATACAGTTTAAGAGTGCTACATACACACAAAAAGGTGAAATTCTTACCCAGGTGACTACGAAAATGTTTTACAAATTCAATTCCCTCTTCTATTTTTTTCCAGAACTTAACATGTCCATCATGACTGGCGGTAATAATAAAATCTGTCCTGCATAGATAAAATTTTACAAATGAATTTCTAAAACATCTACAAATCACTCAGTATACCCAAAGCAGTCACTCAAAAACTTTGACTTCTCCAATAATTGTTTTTTAGTCTTCTTTTATGCAGATCACTCTATGAGTATAGATAGAACTAATTTTAATCCCAAGAGTTAGGATCAAAATTGAACTAGCAATTGACCAAAAAAAAAAAAAAAGAAACAAACCAGCCTAGGTATCTGTCAACAGATGAATGGGTTACAAAACTGTGGTGTAACATACAATGGAATTATACTCAGCCATAAAGAACAAAATTATATCATTTGCAGGAAAATGGATGGAACAAGAGAATATTATGCTAAGTGAGATTAGCCTGTCTCAGAAAGTGAAGGGTCATATGTTTTCTCTCATATGGAAACTAAAGAGAAGTTGGGAAACAAAAGGGACTTCAGATCAATGAGAAGACATACCTGTAGAATAGTGGAAGGGAGTTTGGGAAGAAAAGTGGGGAGGGGAAAGGAAGACTTCTTGAAGGAAACAGTTCAAACAATCCTATGTACATATGTGAGGCTAGCAATACCAATTTCAATATTATGAATGGGGAGAGGAAGTGGAGTGAGATCCGGAGGACAAAACAACGGGTGCTATGTGCATGTGTATTTCCATCACAGTGAACCTCAATATGATGTATAATCACAATGTACCAATAAAGCATATTAAAAGAAAGAAATCGTTCTAGGAATCACTAGACTTTAGGATTTATTGCTAAAATTATTCTATACCTAGTTTTTTCACAAGAATATGTATTATTTTTCAGAAGTTGACAAATATATAAACTACCTTCAAATACAGAAAAATTTAACATGAATTTGCTTCATATCCTATCCAAAGTATTTTGGTTATTTAAGAGTCAAAAAGATGTGGAACAGAACAGTTTCTTCTATAAGATATATTTTTATATAAGGTATATAAAAATAGAGACCACTTATTGAAACCAGTATATGTCACTGTACTTTACACAATTACCTTAATTAACCTTTAGCAACAATTCTATTAGATGGATATTTTATCATTATTTGACAAATCAGGAAATATTTTTATTTATTTATTTATTTGTGTGTGTGGTTCTGGAGATTGAATCCAAGGGCATTCTACCTCCGAGCTATACCCACCCAGCCTGATTTTTTTTTTTTTAAACAGGGTCTCACTAGATTGATGAGAGTCTCACAACTTGCTGAGGCTTCCTCAAACCTGTGATCCTCCTGTCTCAGCCTCCCAAGTACTGGGATTACAAGTGTGTGCCACCACCCCCGGCAGGAAAGTTTTAAAATGTTAAATTTAGGACAGGCGCGGCGGTGGCTGACCTAAATTTACTTGCCCAAAGTCCATAGCTAGTGAGTAGCTTTCTGATCTACATAACAACAAAACCTATTATCTTTCTGTTATACTCTGCAGTCTTGGGTTAAAAAACAAATCAAAACAAACCTGAAGCCTGACAAGAATGCTAGTATCTATAGGCTGCTTCATACACTTCAGAGTCTGGGCCAGGAAAGATGCTAATATTTGGTCAGATTACCCTATACATGAAATATGAAGATATTTATCCGTACATTTTTTTGTGTGGTACTGGAGATCAAACGTAGGGGTGTTGTACCTCCAAGCTACACCCCCAACCCTTTTTATTTTTGATTTTGAAACAGGGTCTTGCTAGGTTGCTGAGAGTCTCACTACATTGCTGAAGTTGTCCTAGAACCTGCAATCCTCCTGTCTCAGGATATTGGCATTACAAGTGTGAACCACTATTCCCAGCTTTCTTTACATTTATATCTAAAATGCAATTTGTCTTTGAGAGATCTAGACTGATCCAAAAACCAGAGTAATCCCATCTATTTTCTATATTTACTGCCAATATCATCCAAGCCACCATCGTAACTTATCCAGATTTCTATTCCAGTGTCCTAACTGTTGTCCCTATATCTACATTTGCCCTATTTAAATCCATTCATCTCAGCACAACCAGAGCAGTCCTTTTACAAAAAAATAAATCTTGTTACTCTCCTGCTCACAGGTTCAAAATGCATATGAGGAATAAAAATCCTCTGGGATTTAGCCTCTTCCACCATTTAACTTTGTGATAATCAGGAAACTTTAGTTTCCATATCTATAAAATGAAAATTATATACTACCTCACAAGATTGTTCTTAAGATAAAGCCTTAGCACAGTACCTGGATATACAATGAGTTAAAAAATCATAGACTATTACTATTATTATCCTTCTCCAAATCCCACATTCATTCATTTTGAATATCTGTTGATAGTTCCAGGATATCTTAGTTCCTACCATTTTCACTATTAGTGCCCAAGACACCAGCTATCAATTTTTCCTATATTAAGTAATATACACTCTTCTTCAGGAAAGCTCAAGCATTACCTGGCCCATCCCCCCGCCTTGGCATTTATCTCCAAAAAGGCAAACATACATGCCAGGAGGTTCTGTCTTAAGAGTTGCATTCCTTATATGATAATACAGGGAAGAATATGTAGGCCTTTATTTTAAACTATTACATAGCTTGTGGAATTAAATAGAAGCCTATAAAATCCTACAATTACTTATATAAATCTACCTCAAAGTTGAAGCTTTTTTAAAACAATAAACTTTTGAGAAAAAAATAATAAAAGATGTAACAGACTTACTTGGTACATACCACATGGGTGATAACATCTCTATGCATGTAACTGCGCTCATACATGGATGCACTGGGGAGATTATCAAGATAGACTCTTTCGAACTCTAGAACTGAGAAAGAGAAGAAAATTTAAATTTATTTTTAACAAATGAATGAACTGAATATTACTTTGCATTTTATTTAACTCTACTTTTTTTTTTTTTGCAGTGCTGGGGATTGAACCCATGACCCTGTGCTTGATGGGCAAGCATTCTACCACTGAGCTATATCCCCAGCCTGTATTTTCTTCTTGACTTTAATTTCTTTCATTTCATGCGTAAAGATAAAAAAAAACAAAACTCCAATGTCTGTTGTCGCTTGTAACTTTTATTATTTCAGAGTACTGAATAGACCACTTAGGTTTATTTACAGATTCCCAGTGATGTAAACTGGGATGTAAACTGTCCCAAAAATGTAAGGAATGAGTGTTTCTAGCTTGATATGAAGGTTCTACTAAAAAGCAACAACAAAAAACTTGAAAAGCTTCATGAATATATCAGAATCATCTTCCTAATTATATAGGTCGCAGTTATTAGTGGTCTCTTACTTGAATAAGAAACCAATGGCTATCTGTAAGATATCTCATTTTTAAGGCACTGATCCTATCAAGTCATTGACACTGAATCTGAAACATGTAAACACAATAAAATGCTTAGATTTTTTAGAGCTGAGAAAATCCGAGAGAATATTCACTTGAGTGCTTCTCAGATTTTTTGTGTGTGTGCTGGGGATTGAACCCAGAGGCATTCTATCTCCAAGCTACACCCCCAGTCCTGTTTTATTTATTTGGAAAAAGGGTCTCGTTAAGTTACTTGAGAGCCTTGCTAAGTTACTGAGGTTGCCTTTGAATCTGTGATCCTCCTGTCTTAGCCTCCCAAATACTGGGATTACAGACGTGTGCCAACACCCTTGGCAGTTCTTAGACTTTTTTTGGGGGGGGGGGCAAAACACCTGTAAGAGGGTAAACTGAAGAATATCAGGAAATCTTATTTTTTTTACATGAACTATGAACAATTTTACTAGCAAAAAATTTGACATTATATGTATACTAAGTAAAATAATCCAAATACGGCCAAATATGCCTATAAAAAGCTGCTGATTTGAACACAATGAACTGTTATAACTTTTTCATAACTACTGTATAGCACACTCAAAGTAGTGTCTGACAAACTACATTTCCTTTCATTTTTCTTAACAGAATCCCTATTTTTATGTGGGTCTATTAACATCTAACTAAAAGAAGACTGTTCTCACCTTCCCCTGTAATGATGTGTTTTGTGATAATCAGGAAGTTTTGAAAAGTGTGCCCATCGCTGAGTGTGGTGCTGCATGCCTGGAATCCCAGTACTTGGGAGGCTGAGCCAGGAGGATTACAGGTTTGAAACCAGCCTCAGCAATTTATCGAGACTCTCATCAACCTGGCAAGAACCCATTTCAAAACAAAAAAAAAAAAAGGGGGGCTCAGAGGTAGAATGCCCCTGGGTTCAATCCTTCAGAACCACCACCAAAAAGAAAAAAAAAAAAAAAAGAGTGTGCCCATCTTCCCTTCTTCAGCTGTCCAGCCTGGAACTGGGATGTGGGATATTACTGCTATAATTCCAAAAATAATTCATGACAATAAAGATGAGGTCCATACCCTGCTATGTTAGGGTAGAAAGCTGAAAAGAGACTAGGAACCTTTGGTGCCTCCATACCAAGGTGGGCTGTTCACCTTGGGACTATTACACATAAAGAAGTATATATAATTTTTAATATCATTGTTATTTTGGGTTTTCTGTAATAAGCAAAATTTATAAAAATTTAATTCTATTTGATTCAGACTTTTTTGTTGCTTCTTAATTCCATTTGAAGCAATACTTGTTGCAAACAAAATAGGTTCCAGGGAACATGAACTTTAAGAAGAGTAAGACATAGTTCGTCCTTAAGAAACAGTTTAATTAAAGGTAATATCATATAATCATATTTCATGTTTTTTGTGAAAGTGTATAAACAAAGTCCAATGTCCAAAGAGTATGTTAGAGGGGATGGCTCCAGTTCTAAAACACTAAAATTATTAAACACTTCTTTTAGACAGAATTTTCAGTGGTATTTTTCTAACATTTCTTACATGGTTTTTAGTTTCAATTTTTTCTTCAAACTGAATATAGTATCAAAACAATAAGCATATGATTAAGGGTAAAGATTTTCTCACCTAATAATTCTCATTTCTGTCAATTATATTGTTTATAAGGTATTTCTTTAACACTAACACCAGCATTTCAATATTTTTGGATTTTTCCATTTACCCCCATTCCTTTCATTAAAAAAAGAACATGCAAAAGTATTCAAATGCAATAAAATACTTAAGCACAAACATAATATTCATTCACTAAATATATTTATGGAGCATCCACTATATTCCAAACACCATACCAAGTACTACAGCAAAACAGGCACGATCCTTGTTCTTACATATTTAGCTTTAGCAGTGGAGAGAAACATTAATCAGAAGGTCAAATGAATAAATACACAGTCACAAACTGTAGCAAGTGCAATGAAGGAAAAAAAACTGCTATGGAAACATTTAACAGGAGTACCTGGCAGTAAAAAAAAAAAAAAAAATCAATTTTAAGGTTGTCAATGTACAATATACAAAGAAATACTTCTTCAAATTTTGAATATATAAAATTTGAAGGCTACCTCAGTATGATAAACATTACCTTAGTTATGATCGATGTGCTTTAGAAACCTAGTCAAGACTAGAGAAGTCACAGGGTTCCGAGAGGAAATGATAGCTAAGTGCTAAACGTTAAACAAATTTTGTCCCGTGAAAGAAATTATTCCAGGTAAAGACACTGATATCTAGGCCAACATCCAGAGGAGAAAGACTATATGGCCCATTCTCAAGTGGTTTAGTGTGGCTGGTACACAAAGTAAGAGATTGGGAGAGGAAAGTAATAGGAGATGTACCAGGTAAAGCGAGATCATACCATAAAAGATCTTTTATGCCACGTAAGGGTGTTTGGGCTTTGTTTTGAAAATGAAACTACTAAATTGCTTTTTTTTCCTTTTTGCGGAACTGGACATTGAACCCAGGGGATTCTACCTCCGAGCTATACCCTCAGCCCTATTTTTATTTTTTATTTAGAAACAGGGTCTCACTAAGTTGCAGAGGGCCTCACCAAGTAGGTGAGGCTGGCTGCGAACTCGGGGAGAGTAATAAAGTAAGATCTGAGCTTAGAAAGACCACATTTTGGTTGTCTTAAATATTTAAGGAAAAATTTTCACAGGAAAACTTGGAAAAAATTTATTCTTTTCCCCGCCCTTTTTTATGTGATAGAAAGTTATTACTATACGTTAGTGGCAAAATGCTTCCACCCATGGTATCTCAAAAGTATGGTTTGAAAACCGGAGATCTCACGTTTGGCTGAAAAAATAATTGTGATCCAGGAATCTTAAGTAACTTTCCCTAGATCTGAAAATTCATTAGAAGAAATCAGGGTTGAGATTCTCTTTTCTTACTCTCTATGATTCTAAATAGGCATCTCCTTCCTCCCGAAACGTCACACACTAACACCACTCCTGGACTAACGTCTTAAAGAGAACCAGTACTCTTCCTTACATTTACTAATCGGAATTAGACATTCCAACTTCATACAACTGCTATAGGGAGTAAATGAGAGGCTCCAAGCACATAAGTATATGCAAATGTTAGCGTTAGCATCGAATCAGTGATCAGTGGTGTTACATAGTCTCAAAAAGAGAACTAAGCCCAAATCGTATTTTGGGAGTACGTTCAAGTACCAAGTGGCCAGAAATGAGACGATGACCTGAGGGTACAACCCTCCACAAACACACAGCATCTCTTTTCAGGACTCGCTGGAACTCAGCCCTCCCGCTGGGTCGACGCAGCACTCCACTTCGCCCTTGGTCTATCTCTGCAGCTACCTTTCCTCTTCTTGGCCAGTGTCGCCTCCACAGGTAAAGGCCCAACCCAGCGCTCTTCATTCTCCTCCTCGTTTTCTTGGGTCGCTGGCACAGCCACTGCCGGTTCTCTCGAGCCGAGTTCCGTTTTTTCTTGTTCCTCTGGGTCCCGACGCCTTCTTCTTCTCAGCTGCGAATCGCTACTACTTTCGGACGCCATGTTGTCCGAGTCGTCAGAAAAGGCGCGACACAGAATCCGGCTACCAATTCCAGAGCCGCGGCGCAGCCTTGTCGTCACGTCCGAGCGAGTTTCGGATTGGCTGGGCGGGGAGGGAGCAGAGCCAATCAGCGAGCAGCGCGCGCACCGAGCCGGCCGGCAACCGCGGAGACGCTCCCTGGCGCCGAGGGACCTGGAGCCCGAGGCTCTGCGCAGGTACGTGGGGGCCGGGAGCGCGGGGGCTGGGGACGCCGACCCTGGGGCTGGCGGCTCGCAGGGTTTGGAGCTCCAGCCCGGCCGGCGGGTCCCGCACCGCTTGGAAGGGATCCCCGACGGCCGGCGGGGCCTGGAGTCCCGCTCTTCGACTCCCGCGCGAACCAGGCGGAGGGGCGGGGCTGGAAGGGACAGATTCACTTCCCATCAAATACTTTAACATTGCAGCGTCTTCACCCTCCTCTCTGTGAAGGTGGCGGGTGCTCGCTGCTGCTTCCGGGGCGCGGTCCAGGGTGGGCGGAGGGAGACCCAGCCAGCTCTGGTAACCCGGTGGCCGCTGCGGGGGCAGCCGCCCTCTTGCCACCTGGCGCTAGGCTCTCGTCGCCGCAGTCTGACGGACTTCACCAGCGCTCCGTCTTTGTCTCTCTGGGTGTCAAGCCCAAGCCCTCGCTGTTTATTTTTATTGTGGTTAAAAACAACCTAAGCCGGGCGTGGTGGCGCCCGCCTGTAATCCCAGTACTCGAGACCAGCCTCAGCACTTCAGTGAGGCCCTCCGCAGGTTAGCCCCTGCTTCAAAATAAAAAAATAAAGTAGAAGTGGGAGTGTAGCTCAGAGGTAGACTGCACCTAGATTCAATCCCCAATATCAAAAACAAAACAAAATACCCAAAAGTTTTACCATCTGAATCTCTTGTTTATCCATTAAATACGACCCATCAGAACGACCCCCCCCCCGCCGCCGCCCCCCTAAGAGAAAAAAGAAAGCAGTTTTAACACTGCTTTCAAAAGCCTGGTAGTTGCCTATTTCAAACCAGATGGATGTCCTTTTTTACTTTTGTCTTGAGGTAAACACCAAGGGTAGACTTCTCTACGGGAAAGGAACTACCCCAATAAGCACTTTAAAAGTTTGTTTTCATTTCAAAGGCTCCCGTTATTTGACCCACCTTACCTAGCAAGTCTCATTTTTTTCTCTGCTTTCTGGTCTAATTAGACAACTTTCTTTTGTGTCACACGAATTTGCTTTGCCCATTCTTTCCTCCTGTCCCATGTTTTTATGCCTTGAAAGCATCTCCAGAGCAATCTGGCCTTTATCTTTCCAACCCCTCATCTTTCAGGGTCCACGGCAATAATAATGAGGGTGAAAATGGCAATGATATGGTAGGGAGCTGGTTAACATTTATTAGGCATTATTATGTACTAATGGCTTAATTCTTCCAGGTAGGTTTCTCTAATCTTCATTCACTATCCTGAGTTCTGAAAGCATTTGCAGTCTGTGTTGTATAGTTTACC
Organism: Glis glis; assembly: GCA_004027185.1. Taxonomy (NCBI): domain Eukaryota; kingdom Metazoa; phylum Chordata; class Mammalia; order Rodentia; family Gliridae; genus Glis; species Glis glis. Next base: position 29,172 of record PVJS01021177.1, read on the forward strand.
ACTTCGTAGCACCTATAATTACCTGAAATCATATCATGTATTTAGTTGTGCATTTGTTTATATTGTCTCTCCTTCATTAGAATGTAAACTCTATAAGGACAAATACTTTTTCACGTATATAGCAATATAGCTAGTGTCTGACCAATGGCACATATTTGAGAACATTTTGTTGAATGAATGAATACATCTTAGAATTAGATGAATACTTTATGTCATGTATATTAATCTTTTCCAAATTAGTAAAAGTATGATTTTCTTCAAGTTGGTATAGCATAGTATTATCCCTAAATATAGTGATGTTGTTCTTCACTAAATTAGGTATTGTAATTCTAACTGGGGACCTCAAAAAGCTGACTTCTCTTTCTAGAAAGATAGTTATTCAAATATTACATTGAGTTGCCAAGCCCTCTCATTTGTTGACTATCCTCTCTCTCTTTCTTTCTCTCTCTCTCTCTCTCACTCTCTCTCTCACACACAGTTTTGCATTACTTTTGCAAAAAGTAATGAAGGATTGTGTGTGTGTGTGTGTGTGTGTGTGTGTGTGTGTGTCACTGGGGATTGAACCAAGCTACACCCCCAGCCCGATTTTATTTCTATTTGGAAACAGGGTCTCACTAAGGTATGGAGGGCCTTGTTAAGTTACTGAGGCTGGCTTTGAACCTGCGATCCTCCTGTCTCAGCCTCCCAAGTCCTGGGATTACAAGCGTGCGCCACCACACCCGGCTATGAAGGTATTTTAGTGGTCAGAATTTTACTAAGTGATGAAAGATCAATTTGCACTTAATTTCTGAGCTAGGGTATATTTAAAACAAATATATGTTTGATTTTTTGCTTAAAAATATTTAAAAATTGTTCATAACTGGTTTTGGCTTTGTGAAATTAAAGTATATCTTCAGGTATAGCAGGTAAGATGTTTTAACATTTCTGGATATGATATAAGTTATTTTAATGGCCTTCTAATTAATACTTACCTTGCTCTTTATATGCTAGGTACAGATCTCAGAGCTTTATATATACTGACATTTAATTGTTGTAATAACCCCATGGGGTATTTAATATTTATTATGTTTATTTTTACAGATAAGGAAACTGAGGTGCAGAAAGTTTAAGTGACTTGCTCAAGGTCCTACAGCTTGTAAGTGTCAAAGCTGGGATTTAAACCTAGACAGTCTGGTTGCTGTTCACACCTTTATTGTGTGTGTGTGTGTGTGTGTGTGTGTGTGTATGTGTGTTTCGTAGATAATGCTGTAGGCATACCTATATAGACTTATACAATCTTATGTGTAGGACTGCTCCTTGGAGTAGAATTTCTGGGTCAAAAGATGAATACTTTTAAATTTTTGATGGATATTATCCTACAAGTGATTGGTCCACTAACTGTGCATGCCCCTTGTTCCACATGCTTGCCAATATTATTTCTTATTAAGTTTTACATTATTTCTGGTCTGAATGAGAAATAATACTTGTCTAATATGTATTTTTGTAAATTACATATGAAGTTAAGAATGTGTTTTTTCTATATTTAAAAGTTATTTGTTAGCCAGGCATGGTGGTGCACACTTATAATCCCAGTACTTGGGAGGCTGAGGCAGGAGGATTGAAGATTCAAAGCCAGCCTCAGCAACTTAGTGAGGCTTTCAGCAACTTAGCGAGACCCTGTTTCCAAATAAAAGATAAAAAATATAGGGCTAAGGGTGTGGCCCAGAGGTAGAATGCCCTTGGGTTCCATCCCCAGTACCACAAAAAAAAAAAGAAAGAAAAAGAAATGGTGTAAAGATTGATGTATGAATCTAGGCTTATCTCCCACCCCCAAATAATATGCATTTTGCTAAAAAGAATGATAGATTTATATGGGCTAAAACACACATTGAAATAAGCAATATGATACATACAATATGCTCCTATTTGGATTCTTCTTCCTTTTCCCTGATTTGCATTGTCATCATTGTCATATGCCCAAGGTCCTTATGTACACAAGTCTAGAAAGTCAAAAAGGCTTTGTATTATGTTCCGTTCAGTTCGCCTGTTCATGTGCCATTTCCATGCTTAATAGTGTAATTACATGCTAGTTATAATTAATAGAGTTAAGTTTAATATCTGATACAGTAAGTCCTCCCATCTCATTTTTTTGTGGCTGTTTTTGTTTCTTTGCACCTCCATATAAATTTTGGAATTTGCTTGTCAAGTGCCACAAAAACAAACATATAAAAACCTTTAGGATTTTAATTAAGATTCAAGAGCTCAACTTAGGGAGAATTAACATGTTTACAATATTGAGTCCTTCCATATATGAACATGATATAGCCGGGCGTGGTGGCACACGCTTGTAATCCCAGTACTTTGGGAGGCGGAGACCGGAGGATCCGGGTTCTCAGCCAGCCTCAGCGCGCACGCGCCCCCTCTCTCTCTCTCTCTCTCTCTCTCTCTCTCTCCCTCCCTCCCTCCCTCCCTCCCTCTCTCTACCTAGTGAGACCCTCTGCAACTTCGTGAGACCCGGTTTCAAAATAAAGTATACAAAAAAATAGGGCCGGGGGCGTAGCGCAGAGGTAGAACGCCCCTGCGTTTAATCCCCGTTACCGAAAAAAAAAAAAAAAAAAAGATAT
>PVJS01021178.1:0-18776 GCA_004027185.1 Glis glis
CAGGAGATTGAACCCAGGGACATTCTACTTGTGAGCTACATCCTCAGCCCTATTTTATTTTTTATTTTGAAACAAAGCCACACCACGTTGTTGAGGCTGGTTTTGAACTGGCGATTCTCCTGTCTCAGCCTCCCAAGTACTGGTAATGCAGGCGTGCGCCACCATACCCAGCTTTTCTGTTCTCTTTTTAAGCAATAGACCTTCATTTTCTAGCCATCACCTTTCTCTTGTATTCACTCCTTCTTCAATTCAGTTTAAAATTAAAGATTACATTTAGACACTATTAAGTTCTCACATTGTTTCTAACTTTTCTATAGATTCCTTGGGGGCTCTAGATATGTCATCTACAAATAATGACAATCTTGTTCTTTACCTCCCAGTTCTTGTGTCCTTAATATTTTCCTTGTCTTATTAGTTTGATGTGAGGTGGCAGTGCAGGCGCCCCAACCCAATGCTGCCAAGGTGACCTCGCGGGCCTATGTCGCCATTGTCCTTCACCTGACCAAGCAAATCAGCCTCCAGATGGGCTCCCCGCTTCTCATTTCTAATCCTTCTGCACATAATCAGAGTAACTTTTTTTTTTTGGCAGTACTAGGCATTGAACCCAGGGGGTGCCCTGCCATCGCACTACAGCTACAGCCCCTTTTATTTTTTATTTTGATACAGGGTATTGATAAATTGCCCAGGCTGGACTGGAACTTATGATGCTTCTGCCTCAGCCTCCCAAGTAGCAGGAATTACAGGCATGCACTACCGCACCCGGCCCAAAACCCACTGAAAAGGGAGAGGGGCTCTACATGTGAGATATACCCGAAGTATACTATTAAGTAGAAAAAAATAAAAAGGAATGAAGAAGATTTTTTTTTCTGCATGGGTGGTACTGGGGATCAAACCCAGAAGTGCTCTACCCCGAGCTACGGCCCCAGCCCTTATTTATTTAATTAATTATTTATTTATTTTTGAGATGCTGGCCTTCAACTTGGAAGGCTCCTGCCTCAGCCTCCCAAGTCACTGGAATTATAGGTGTACATCACCATCTCTGGGCAGAGAAACCTTTTCAAAGCACAAGTTGGGTTACATCATGGCCTTGCCCGAAACCCTCCCTAGTTGATAATTGTGTCTAGAATAAAATCTGTCAAATCAAAAGGTTTGACAGCCCTTCTTTTTTTTTTCTCATTAGACTTTATGCACACTGCCTTCTTTCTCTCCATGATGACCAAGCTTTCCTGCCTCAGGTCCTCCTTGGGGGCTGTTCCTTCTGCCTGGGATTTTTTTTTTTTTTTTGGTACTGGGGATTGAACCCAGAGGCATTATACCTCCAGGCTACACCCCCAGCTTGATTTTATTTCTTATTTGGAAATAGGGTCTCACTACATTGCTGAGCGCCTCACTAAATTGCTGAGGCTGGCTTTGAACCTGCAATCCTCCTGTCTCAGCCTCCCAAGTACTGGGATTACAGGCATGTGCCACCATGCCCGGCTCCTGGGATGTTCTTCACCTCTTGCTTTGCCTGGAAAACTCCTACTCACCCTTCAGGCCTCAGAACTCCTCCAGAGGGAAGCCCTCCCACAGCTTGGAAAGTCAGACCGCTATCTCTCGTTAATATTTCATTTAACTCTTCATTTTTCCTACAAAGCACTTACTGCCTTTTGTAATTACATATATTTATTTGTGTGTCTACTTAATCTATGTCTCTCCCATTACACTAAAAGCTCTGTGTGTTTACCCCATCGTTCCCAGTCTGTGGCATTTTGCCCAGAAAATAGTGTCCTCTTAATAAATATTTATTGAATGAATAAATAGATGAATGAGGATATAAAGATGAATAAGACACAATCCTTGCTCAGAAGATGCACTCACAAATCTTTCCTTCCAGTCTCAATGACTTGTTTTTCTTACAAGGATTAAAAATGGCCATAAGGAACAAGATGGCATCTAGGATCCTGATTCCATATTCCTTAGTGAGAGGACCTCGGTCGGTCAGAAATGTGCTGATGTAAGCAAATGCGGCTGCCTGAATCTGGGCTAGTGAAAACAGTAGTAGAGGAGTCGAGGCAGGATAAATTGCAGCAACAAATTCAATCCAGGACTCATTCATTACCCAGTCAAATCCAGAAGCTAAGAAAATCAAAATATCTACCTAAACAGTTCTATACTTACATTCCTTTTCACACTTGTTATATATATATATACTTTTCTTGGTACTGGGGATTGAACCCAGCTGAGCTACATAGCCAGCCCTTTTTATTTTTTGTTTGTGAAACAGGGTCTCACTAGGTTGCTGAGCTCAAACCTGCGATCTTCCTGTCTCAGCCTCCCAAATACTGGGATTACAGACACATGCCGCCACGTGTCTTAATTGCTTACTAAAATAATTTCTTTGTGTGGAACTTGGGATTGAACTCAGAGGCATTCTGCCTTTATTTTATTTTTATTTTTTATTTTGAAACAGGGTCTTGCTAAGTTATTGAGGGCCTCTCTAGGTTGCTGAGGCTGGCCTTAAACCCATGAGCCTCCTGTCTCAGCCTCCCAAGTACTGGGATTACAGGCATGTGCCACTAAAATAATTTTTAAAACTTGCATTGCATATGAATCACTAAGGGAAAGATTCACGCTTTTGCATAAAAGGGAAAACGAGTGGCAGCCACGTGGCTTACAAAGTCAGTAGCAAAATTACTTGAAGAGAGACGGGGGTCCCGCAAGTTCAAAGGCGGGCTGAATGGCAGATGTTGGTTCCTCTTGGAGAGTCCATCCATCTTCTTTCCAATTTTGGATGGTAAGCCATCCCTCCTGGTGTTCAAGGACCCCTACACCTGTTCCCTGCATCCCACCATCTCTTCCCTCTGAAGCCTTCACCTGTGTCCCCTGGGACCTTCAGCCTGGCTTTCTCTCTCTGCAGGAAACGTCGTCCTGGGTTATAAATGTGCTTGCTTCTCCCTTCCAGACCTCCTACCACTCCAGGGTCATTGTGTCACTTCTATCTTCCTTTGTCATTAAGCCTCTCCGTTTCCTTACCTCCCACTCACTCTTCCGCCCGCTGCAGTCTGTCTACTTAGCAGTAATTCTAGAACCCCGTCTAGAATGACTTCCTACCTGAAAAACCCAAGGAGCATTTTCTAGTGTTATCCAGTGGTGTGCCAATACAGTGTTGAACAGTCAGCATGGGGAGGACTGGGAGCTGGGATCTGTAGCCCAGTTTACAATCAGTGGTGCAAAACCCTTCCCTGTGGCTGGGCATGGTGGCACATGCTTATAATCCCAGTACTTGGGAGGCTGAGACAGGAGGATCACAGGCTTGAGGCCAGCCTCAGCAACTTAGTGAAAGTCTCAGCAACTTAGAGAGACCCTGTTTCAAAATAAAAAATAAAAAGGACTGGGGTGTGGCTCAATAGTAGAATACCCCTGGATTCAGTCCCAGTACCACAAACAAACAGACAACAACAACAAAAACATCACCGCCTTGCAGAACATAAATGGGCCTCAGAACACAGGTCAGCGTGACCCTGGTCTGCAGAATAAAGAGTCCAAAATCCTGAAAAAATACAAGCCCTAGCCGGGCGTGGTGGCGCACACTTGTAATCCCAGTACTTTGGGAGGCTGAGACCGGAGGATCCCGGTTCGCGGCCAGCCTCACTTACTTAGTGAGGCCCTCCGCGACTTAGTGAGACCCGGTTTCAAAATAAAGGATAAAAAATAGGGCCGGGGGTGGAGCTCGGAGGTAGAACGCCCCTGGGTGCAATCCCTGGTACTGCAAAAAAAAAAAAAAAAAAAAAAACAAGCCCTCTCTGACTTGGCCTCTGCTGACCACTCCAATCGCAACTCCAGTCTTTTCCCCCTGCCTCCCATCACATTTTTGTACTCACCATACAAACCATGTTGTTTGTTTCCTCTTTTGTTCAGCCCCCCTGATAAGCAGCAGTTTCTCTTGCTGGATCACTTGTCTAGATAACGCCTGCTTCAAGGCTCAGTTCTGGCCTCGTTTCTTCCAGAAAGTTCCTCCTGTTTTTCCCTGCACCCTGCACGTGAGCTGGATGCTGGTCTTTGGTGCCTGTACCCTGTGCACATCTCTATCACTGCATGTTTATCTGTTTGCCTCCTTTCCAGATTGTGAGCTCTTCAAATCAGGCACCATTGTATTTATTCTCACCATCTGATACAGCACCTGTCTGTATTGGGTATGTCTCTTTATTCTGATGCTTTGACTTCTGGGTCCTTGATGCCCTGGACAGGTTGCCCTCCCGGGGCTGGCTAATTCCTAGAGGAAGTCCACATGATGGTTCGATCTGGAGCGTCGTGCAGAGGCCCCGTCCCTTGTTAGGCAGTGCAGCAGTGTTCAGAGATGAAATGACTGGACTGCGGGCTCTGATCTCATCAGTGATTAATCCATTTGATGGTTTAGTAATTTTAATGGACTTAATGAAAAGCTGCCTGACATGGTAAAGGACACCTGTAAGTGTGCCGTCCATATGCAAGCCAACCAGCCCCAAACCTGTGCCCCAAACCTGTGCCCCAACCGCCTCCTTTACTGGGCTCCGCCCTGGCCCTAATCACACCAGGGCCAGGTACCAGACAACCAGAGACAACTCCTATACCCAGAGCCACTGCTACTGTTCAGATTAGCCAACCCCATGCCTGCTTCCCCTGACTCACCAGCTCCTTCTGTGGAAACCGCAGTAAAGTCTCTTGCCTGTGCTTCCCCTTTGTCCGCTTTGTGCCCTGACCAACCCTGGAGCTGTCCCTGCACCGCGGGCCAGGCCTCCTGCTTCCAGGAAACTGAGAGTATAAACTTCTTCCTTTGAGGCAGTCTTTTCTGTGCCTCCATGTCTTATTATTCCCGAATTAAGCAAATTTGGAGTATTTTTTAAAATACTGCCATGTGGTTGATATTCAATAAATGGTGAATAAATAAATTAACTAATTAGTTCACTCTCTGCAAGAATACAAAAGCTGCCATTGTGAGTTAGCCCTCTGATTCACCCGGCCTGCACAGCATCAGTGAACCCATCACACAATAGAGCTGTCTTCCTGACATTAGCAGCCAAGGTGGAGCCAGAGTACCTCTGAGCTGTACTTCCACCCCTATTTTATTTTTGAAACTAAGTTTCTGAGGAACCTTGCTAAGTTGCTGAGGCTGGCCTTGAACCTGGGATCCTCCTGTCTCATCTTCCCAAGTACCGGGAGTACAAGAGTGCACCACCATGCATAAACTGAGGCGATGCTGACCCTGAGATGTCTAGGAGGCATGGGAGGAGCTCGGCATTCCCTGGTGAGGAGGGCTGCGGGAGGAGTCCCTCCATCCCCGGGAGCACAGCGTTTCCCGGTAAGGAGGGCTGCGGGAGGAGTCCCTCCATCCCTGAGAGCAGGCGCTTCCCGGTAAGGAGGGCTGTGGGAGGAGTCCCTCCAGCCCTGGGAGCCTGGCGTTTCCTGGTGAGGAGGGCTGCGGGAGGAGTCCCTCCATTCCCAGGATCCCGGTGTTCCTGGGTGAGGAGGGCTGCAGGAGGATTCCCTCCATCCCTGGGAGCCGGTGTTTCAGGCGAGGAGGGCTGCGGGAGGAGTCCCTCCATTCCCAGGAGCCCGATGTTCCTGGGTGAGGAGGGCTGCAGGAGGAGTCCCTCCAGCTCTGGGAGCCCGGCGTTTCCCGGTGAGGAGGGCTGTGGGAGGATTCCCTCCATCCCTGGGAGCCCTGCGTTTCTGAGTGAGGAGGGCTGCCGGAAGGAGTCCCTCCATCCCCGGGGCAGGCGTTTGTGGGTGAGGAGGGCTGCGGGAGGAGTCCCTCCAACCTTGGGAGCCCAGGGTTTGTGGGTGAGGAGGGCTGTGGGAGGAGTCCCTCCATTCCCAGGAGCCCGGTGTTCCTGGGTGGGGAGGGCTGCGGGAGGAGTCCCTCCAGCCTTGGGAGCCCAGCGTTTGCGGGTGAGGAGGGCTGCGGGAGGAGTCCCTCCAGCCCCAGGAGCGGGGTTTCCCGGTGAGGAGGGCCGTCTGGGGACATTGCTGGCCTCTGCTAACACTGCTCAGCTGAGTTCCCGTGTTAGGACCACTGTCCACTTCCAGTTAACTTGGCATTGGCTCACTTACAAGTTTTATGTTGCAAAAAAGAGCTTGCCTCAAACTAGTGTAGACAATAATGGCTCACTGGCACATAAAGGAGACGCCAGGAGCTAGACCGAGGCCCTTTTAAGGTTGAAAACAACTAAAACAGAAAATATTTCAGGAAAACACATAGATGCAGTACAATATAGAGTATGGGAGGAAAATGAGTCTGAGCACAGCATTCCGGACAAGGGTGGTTTAGGTCGGGGAAGGGGAGGGGAGGAAATGGGGAAGAAGGAAGGTTTAGGTTGTCAAGGTCCTAACTTTTGTTTTACCTAGTGGGTTTGAGGGTGTTTTGTACATTATATGTGTGTGGGGTGGTACTGGGGATTGAACCCAGGGGCTTTCTACCTCTGAGCTACACCCCCAGCCCTATTTTATTTTTATTTTGAAACAGGATCTTACTAAGTTGTGGAGGGCTTCGTTAAGATGCTGAGGCTGGCCTCAAACCTGCGATCCTCCTGCCTCAGCCTCCCAAGTACTGGGATTACAAACATATGCCACCACATCCAGCTGTTTTATACATCATTAAAGAACATAATAAATACACAAGCAAGCACACTTAGTTGGAAGCAGAGTTAGAAGTAGAATGAAAATTTTCTGATCCTATCCAGCGTTCTAGGTGGTTGCTGCAAAAAACAAAAGCTATTGTGGGCTGTGTGCTCTTGCTCCAATAGCCCCTCCTTCTCCATGTGGTGGAGTGGGCACAGGGCAACTTCATTACCTATGCTCAGGTGGGCACACGGTTAGGGTTCTATTATATGCTAAGACAGGATTCAGGCTGCTGAGTTTTAGATAAAATAAATATGCATATTTTTCTTCCCTTTTTTAAAAACAAGCCGGCCATGGTGGCGCACCCTTGTAATCCCAGTACTTGGGAGGCTGATACAGGAGGATCTGAGGTTCATGGCCAGCTTCAGCTACTTAGTGAGGCCCTCCGCAACTTAGTGAGACCCTGTTTCAAAATAAGGAATAAAAAATAGGGCTGGAGGTGTCGCTCGGAGGTAGAATGCCCCTGGGTTCAATCCCCGATACTGCAAATAAACAAACAAACAATAACAACAAAAAACCAGAACACACTTAAAAAATGTCATTCCTAAATACAATAGATGGATGGGATAAAATAAACCAAGAATAGCTATCAGTTAGTGAGATGAGTCTTTGATTGTTAACTGAGTATTTGCAAATGCTGAAAAATTAGCTTTGTCACCAATAGTTCACATGATTTAGTAATAGGAGAGCTATCTGATTAAGAAGATAAATTAGTCGTGTTTTGCTCTTTCCACGGTGCAGGGCTCCAACCAGAGCCTCACATGCTAGGCAAGCGCTCTGCTACTGAGCCACATCCCCAGCCCCTTAGGTCATATTTTGATGAGTAAAACCTGTAACAGGTAGGCCCAATTCTTCTTTTATTAATCTCAAATGAATAGGATCTTGAAATAACATATCACATGATTATGTGAGACTTACATGCACTAGAAAAAAAGTTTCAATAGTTCTTCCCAATTCTTTAATGATCAGTGTTATTGTAGAATGGTTGGAAATGCAGGTAAAAACGAAGTATGGACCAAATAGGAACTTTTTTCTTCTTCAGATCATGTTTAAAAATTTCTAATGATCCACTGTTGAGTATCCAACTAAAGCAGGAATTCCTCAGGCAAAGCAAAGCTTAAGAATTTTTTTTTGTGTGTGTATGTGTGATTTTGATCAATAGAGAGAGCCAAGATAAATCACACAAGGAAAAGGGACTCAGAGATAGCTGTCCAATGCTGCCTTCTTCCCCTTCGTAGTTGATTTTTGAAAAAAATTTGTCAGATTTCAGTTAACTTTTTCTTTATTTGTAACCCTGAAAATTAAGTGTGCTGAATTGACACAGTGTAGAACTTAAATATTTACCAGTAGAAAAAACAAACCAATCATCACAAAGGACTGAATACACTTTTTTCTTTTTTATTGTGATCCCCACAGAGAAGCAAATGGTTGTGTCTTACCTCATTGGGTTGTATCGAATGCTCTAGAAATTACTGTCTGAAATTTGCTTCATTTTGCCTGTCTAGGCTCTGCTGTGTGTTGCTAATGTCACTGTCTCTCCTGTGGAAGACTTAGAAGTCTGAACATTAATCAATACAAAAGAACATCTTTTGTATACTTTTATTGGTGCATTGTAATTATACATCATAGTGAGGAGCTACACCCCCAGCCCTTTTTTATCTTTTATTTTTGAAACAGGGTCTCTCCGGGTTGCTGAGAGTCTTGCTACATTGGTGAGGTTGTCTTCAACCCTGCGATCCTCCTGTCTCGGTCTCCCAAGTATTGGGATTTCAGGTTTGTGCCACCATGCCTGACTAAGAACATTTTTTTTTTTTAATGAAGGTAATGTGATTGGTGGCTTGGAGGGTAGCGACTGTAACAGTAGGGGGTAGTACAGATGGCAGTGGGGAGAAATGGGGCAGTTATTCTAACATTCTTTAGGGACAGTCATGGGGTCCTGGGTTTGGCAAGTCAAGATAAGCAGGATAAGAGGAAGGGGACAGGGAATGACGAGTTTGGTTTTAAAGATATTGAATTTAATTTAGTGATGGAACATCTAGTTTCAACATATGGTGGGAAATGCAGAGCTGATGCTCGGGAAGGTAGCATAAGGACTTCACTGAGATGACAGGAAGTCATCTGAATGGAGACCACTGATGCTGTGAACAACGCTGAAGGCAGATCCGAAGGGTGAGGATCTGACCCCATCCCTCGGCGATTATAACTGCATCCTCCCCTCTGCGCCTAGAGGCTGTATGGTCAGGACCCCTTCACAAACACACACATCTCATCCCAGGCTTCTAAAGGCTGCATAGACTCCCAAACAGGGAAAACAGGGTCTCACTAAGTTGCTGAGGCTGGCCTTGAACCGCGATCCTCCTGTCTCAGCCTTCCAAGTATTGGGATTATAAGCATGCACCACTATACATGGCTAAAAAACGTTCTTAATTTGAATTCTGTTATGTTAACTGGAAATTTCTGCTTGATTCGTCAAGTCTTAAGGATTTAATCCATTTGTTTTTCTAGCATTTGATAGATTAGATCCAAAAAACCACTTTTCATACTACTAAAATAAATCCCATTTTACTTCTAACTTATACACACTTTATATAAAATGATAAAATATACATCACCCAGATGATCACCCTACAAGTAAACATTTATCAACTTTATTATTTAACCCATAAGATAATTTATTCATATCTAATATAAATCACAAAGTGGTAAGTTACCTTAGTTTGCTTTAGCAAAGAGCTCTTTTTCGCTAGAGAAAACAAATATAGATATTTACCTATATTCGTAATCCTAAGTACAGCCATATTTTAATAATGCAAATATGAAAGAAACCAAACACATAAATATTGAAACAAATGGTGTTTCAATACAATATAATAGTATTTATTTCACAGTTAATTTCTTTGGAATTGCAGCATCTCAAAACACTAGGCATTTTAGAAGATAAGAAAATGAAGCAGAAATTGAACTTCCAAAGACTACTTTTTCAAAGTAATGGAAATTTGATATAGATATAACTAATTGACATAAATAAGTATAAGACAGGCAGAGGGCACATCCTGTGACCATGACTCAAATGCTATCCTAGTTGAGGGGCTGGGGCTCGGGTGCCTAGGAAGTCTCTATGAAGGACAAGACAACTAAACAAGTCCTTGAAGGATTTGTGGTATAGAAGTAAGAGAGAGGGTGATAACCCACAAAAAAGCAACAGCACATACTTGGGGAAACGCAGCTGGTAGGCGGGGAGAGCAAGTGCTCAGGGTGAGCCAAGGGCAGGAGTCACTGAAAGCGAGGATTTTAAGTCTGGAAATGCTGGTTGAGGGCATCTCGTGCCCTAAGGAGTTTGGACTTGATGCTGAAGTCGACATCTGAAGGCTCGTGGTGGGGAGGGGAGCATGACATCATCACAGCTCATTTACCAGAAGACAAAACAGCAACTCTAGGGCTGGGGGTGGAGCTTGGGGGTAGAGGACGAGCTTAGCATGTGCAAGATGCTGGGTTCAATCCCAGCCTCCCTCCCGGCCCCATGGCAGTACTGTGTAAGAAGGAAGGAGAAAGAGTGCTCTCAGAGATGATGGAAATGAGGTGGTGTCGAAGGAGAGTGTGGGGGTTGTATATCACACTAGGATATTGATACCCACATTTCCTAATGCACCCGTGCCCTATGTAAAGTGGAGATGTTTTCAAACTAGGACAAGAGGCGATGATTGCTGTCTCATTATGGATGGAGCCTAGGGTATTTTGTAAAAGTTATTATTACAAAAGTCTGTTGTAAAAGAAAATAAAGCATCGTCATCGAATAATTCCTAAAACATGGGCACCAAGGAAGAATCCCACAAGAAACTGTTGCCCCTCAGAGATTCTCTTGATCCAATGACATAGCAAAGGGAACATTAGAATTTTTTTTAAGCTTTACCATTCTGTTCATAAGAATGGTAGCTAGAACTAGGCATGGTGGTGGACACCTGTAATCCTAGTACTTGGGAGGCTGAGACAAGGGGATAGCAGGTTCAAGGACAGCCTCAGCAACCTAGCAAGCCTAGCAAGACTGTTTCCAAACAAAAAATAAAAAGGCTGGGTATAGCTCGGAGGTAGAAGCTCAACAACCTAGTAAGACTCTCAGCAACCTAGGGAGACTCTTTCAAAACAAAACAAAAACTTAAAAAGGGCTGGGGGTGTAGCTCAGAGGTAGAATGCCCCTGGATTCAATCCCCAGTACACTCCCCCCCCCCGTTCAATCCCCAGTAACACACACACACACACACACACACACACACACACACACGGCAGCTAACAGAGGAAAACCATCATAACTGATCTTTATTCAGTACGATGGTCAGGTAAATGATGTTAACTGGATAAGTATTTGGTTTTATGTGTAAGTATTTTCCAGGTCAAAGCCTGGAGTAAGATGAGGCAATGCGGCCTGACTTTTAGAGGACCTCAGTAATTGGCTGCTGAAAGTTTCAAGTTGATTTAACCTAATGCTTCCAACTTATCCTTAATATATTTATAACTAAGAGAGAAAATGAGACTTCAGGGTATCTGGTGACCATCACATTTGCAGCCTGTGTTCATTAAACCATTCACCTTTGTTCTTTGTGCTTCGTGACACGAGTAATAGAGAAACATTAACTACATAAAAACATACAAGTAGATATATGCTTAGAAATTACACTAAGCGTTCTGAAAGGGCTGAGAGGTGGGCATGGCCAGATGGAATGGAGGCTGGGCAGGGGTGTGGCTCAGTGGTGGAGCACTTGCCTAAACCTGGTTCCTTCCCTAGCACCACCGAAACAAAAAACAAAAAACATCTCGGTATGGTGGTGCACACCTGTAATCCCAGGATTTGGGAAGCTGAGACAGGAGGATCACAGATTCAAGGACAGCCTCAACAACCTAGTGAGATTCTCAGCAACCTAGGGAGACTCTTTCAAAATAAAACAAAAACTTAAAAAGGGCTGGGGTGTAGCTCAGAGGTAGAATGCCCCTGGGTTCAATCCCCAGTGCACCCCACACACACACATACACACATGAAATGAATGGATGGATGAGATGAAGGGGAGCAGAGAAGCCCTCCCTGAAAAATGAATATTTAAACTGAAGCCAAAGTTAGCCAGGAACAGAGAGGCAGAAATTTACAGTAAAGCCGAATCTCAAGTCTGGTTAACTGTATTAATTTACAATGAAATGGCATGACCCTCGTGTACATCCTTTTGGACCTAGAGGTATATCATAAAAAATATAGATCATCTAACAATATGTGAAAATGTCACTCATTAATTCCAAATAGCAATTTGCAATACTATGGTTATAAACTATTTGGCTCAAGGCAATATATTTCCATGTCTTATAAAATTACTCATTCCCATTAAATGCTAATGATCCTTACTGCCAAGATTAGAGCTAATTAACTAATCCTTTCACCTACATTAATTTATTGGTTACTCATGATGAATCCTGTGTTTCTGTGTTAGTTGGCCAAAGTAGGTTTTACAGGCCAGATACCAACACCAAGCATGCATGTAAACAAACACTTTGAAAAACAAGCGCTACCATCCTCAGATGATCAAGGTGGAAAGCAGAAAACAGGGCCCTGCGTTATGATACATTAAGTAGTCGTCACTTGACACTATTTGGATAACCAAACACACTTTCTCCATAGTTACAGACACTGGTGTATGACAGTGGTGGTGAGCAGGGCTAGCTCATCACTACTTGAGAATCAAAACAGGGTCACTGAAAATGATGAGATTATTAACATTGAATTCCTTGACTTAAAGACTAACAGTAGATAGAACTGCTCTTGCAGATAATTTATAGAACCAGGAAGATTTCCAGCGAAGCAAGCCAGCAATGCCATGAAGTCATTCTTGGCAGGAGTAGAGGAAAACGTGCTCATCAATTCTACAGAGCAGTGGTTCCCAAAGCGCGTTCTCCAGGGATCAGCAGCAGCAACAGCACCTGGGAACCTGCTTGAAATTCACGTGACAGGCTCCCTACCATGGCTACAGAATCGGAGTCTCAGGGGAAGGCCTGTGGGCTGTGCTCTCTGACCAGATTGTGACGCATGCTGACGTCTGATGTTCAAGAACCACCGCCAAAGAGAAAACTTCCCTGTTTGAAAAATGAAACCAGTCTTGAAAGCTACCCTCAATTTTCTTGCAATTTTCTAAGAGTTATTTTCTTTCATTTCGGAACACATTGAAGCCATGTAATAGCATAGCATTTCTAGCTACTAACTCAAGAAGTTAGCAATACATTTTAATTGGTCAAGTTTGAATGAGCTGAACTTTGGTCTTGGAATATTTTGTATGTATGAGGGTTGCATGGGTGCTATCATAAATAAGTTTTTAGTTAGTACAACTGAAATTTCATGGTAAATAAAAAATATGACTTGTTCACCTAAGGATGTATTATACTTTTATTGAAAGCTTTTGTACCTTTGAATCTATCTCACATGGTATGCACTAAAATTTATATTTGCCTCTTTTTGTGTGTGTGTGGTACTGCGGATTGAACTCAGGGGCATTTTACCTCTGAGCTACACCCCCAGCCCTATTTTATTTTATTTTTATATTTTGAAACAGAGTCTTGCTAAGTTACTGAGGGTCTTGCTAAGTTGCTGAGGCTAGCCTTGAACCTGTCTCAGCCTCCCAAGAACTGGGATTATAGGTGTGTGCCATTGCACCCAGATTATATTTGCCTCTTTTTAAGAGGGGCTGATATAGAACATATCTAATTCTTTTAAAAATACAGGAAATTAAAAGACCATTAGAGATGGTTCTGACTTATGATGGTTCGACTTATGATTTCTCCACTTTACGATGGTGTAAAAGCAATACGCATTTCATAGAAACCACAATTCAAATTTTGAACTTGGATCTTTCCTGTGGCTAGAAAATTGTTGTAGAAGACTCTGTCCATGCTGGGCAGTGCATGAGCTACAGCTCCTGGTCAGCTCAAGATCACAAGAGGGAACCACTGACACCCCGTGGTGCACTGTGTTGATGAGCTGCGATGTTCAGTAGGTAAGTGCAATTAATAATTGTACTTTTTACTTATAGTATTTTCAACTCATCATGGATTCTTGGGATATAACCCTATCATAAGTAGAGAAGCATCTGTAATTACTCTTTACCTTGCAAAAAAGAACACCTCTGTTGTTAAAAAAAAAAATCATTTTCAGCCAGGCTCAGTGGTACACGCCTATAATCCCAGTATTTGGGAGGCTGAGACAAGAGGATAGCAAGTTCCAAGCCAGCCTCAGCAACTTTGCAAGGCCCTCAGCAATTTAGTGAGACCCTGTTTCTAAATAAAAAAGGCTAGGATGTAGCTCAGAGGTAGAATGCTCCTGGGTTCAACTCCCAGTACAAAAAAAATGTATTTTCATGCACTTTAAAATCTGTTCATAAAAATTCTGCATCCCTATAATTTTTCCAGTACATGTATAATATACCAATTAAGTCAACCATACCAGAAATGCACCAAGTTTTAAGTTCTAAGTATTCTATACACAACCGAACACTGGGCTGGAAGCCCTCTGGAACCTCTGCTCAGGCTATAATGGAATGCCTTCCTCACCAACTCAGCCTGGCTTCCTTTAAGAGGATTTTGCCTAATCTTTCCTCTGCTTCATATGCTGCAAGTTTAGAGGTCTCCCGGTGCTGTGAACAACTAATTAAACAAAAATATATTAATTAAACCTGTGTGTGAAAAATGAAAAGGGCTACTCTGGAACAGACCTTCCCCGGTGTTACCGGCGGTTCTGGGAGGAAGCATTTCAGGCACAGGCTTTGAGTCATTGAAAATTATTATTACATCCAGTCAATCACGTAAGAGTAAGTAAGAACTCTCCCCTCCCGAGTGGGAGCAGACGGGTTGAGACAGACACCATGTTAATTCAAGGAGTTTGATAAAGCGTAGGAATAGGAGAGT
This sequence comes from Glis glis, assembly GCA_004027185.1. Taxonomy (NCBI): domain Eukaryota; kingdom Metazoa; phylum Chordata; class Mammalia; order Rodentia; family Gliridae; genus Glis; species Glis glis. Next base: position 14,572 of record PVJS01021178.1, read on the forward strand.
TGGCACTTCCTATATTTCCTATTACAAAAATCTCAAGGATTCCCCAGAAAGAATAGGAGCTATAGCAGTTATGAACATGCTTTGTCTAACTATAACAGGAATAATACTTCCTTCCTTGTAAAAAACCTGGAATAAACTACAAAAAAATTCTCACTTGGTGTACATGTATACTAAGTTTTCTTTTTAATTGATTAAGTAGATTTTATGGGCTGGAATGTGGTCTGTTTGGGTGATGTTGTGCGTGACCTTGATTAGAATGTGTATTCTGCTGTTGTTGGATGGAGTCTAGTCTATAGTTGTCAGTTATATCCAGTTGATTGATGGTGTTGAGTCCCACCATGTTCTCACTGATTTTCTGCCCGCTGGGTCTGTCCATGCTGACACAGGGTGTTAAGGCCTCCCAGTCTGATGCGGGCTCATCTATTTCTCTTGCAGTTCTATCAGGTTTTGCGCTGTGCACTTTCCTGCTCTGTTGCTAGGTGCATACACATTAAGGACTGTTATGTCTTTGTGGATAATTGACCCCTTTATCATCATGTAATGTCCCTCTTTATCCCTAATAACTTTCTCTGCTCTGAAGTCTGCTCTGTCTGAAAGCAGTATAGCTACTTGTGCTTTCTTTTCATTCATATTAGCATGGTATATCTTTCTCTATCCCTTTACTTTAATTTGTAAAAGCAGGTTGCTTATAGACAACAAATAATTGGATCTTGTTTTTTGATCCACTCTGATAATCGCTAATTGTTGTTTTGACCATTGACATTCAAGGTGATTGTTGATGTCTGTGGATTAATAGCTACCATACTCAGTATTGTTTTTGTTTTTGTTACCTTTGTTTTTGTTCCTATTTTTTCTTTTTCTGGCTTTCATGGTTTTAACTGAGTATTTTATACAATTCCTCTTTCTCTCTTTTCTTAGTATGTCAGTTATACTTTTTTACTTTTGTAGCTGTTACACCAGAGTTCACAACATACATTCACAACTAAGTCCACTTTTGAATAACACTGTTCCATTTCTTGGGCAGTGTGTATGCTTTATGATAACAAAATAATCCTAATTCCACCCTCCCTTCTCTTGTATACTTACTGTCATCCATTTCACTTAAACGTAACATAGTATATATGAGCATATATATGTGTATATAAATATAGGTATATACACACATGACATAGAAATTAGCATGCACATACATTGTTGATATTTTTATTATTATTATTAATTATTATGTAGTGGGGACTGAACCCAGGGAATTCTATCTCTGAGCTATACCCCCAGTCCTTTTTATTTTTTATTTTGAAACAGGATCTCACTAGGTTGTTGAGAGTCTCACAACATTGCTGAGACTGGCCTCAAACCTGCAATCCTCCTGTCTCAGCCACCCATGTACTAGGATCACAGGCATGCACCATCACATCCAGTTATATTAATATTATTATTATTTTGAGAATTGTTATGTTAGATAAATTAAGAATAAGAAAAATAAGTTTTCACATTCATGTATTCCTTCTTCGATGCCCTTCTTTTCTCTGTATTAGTTTTGACCTATATTAGTTTTCTTTCTAACATTTCTTGCAGGGCAGGTCTACTGGCAACAAATTCTCTCAATTTTCATTTGTGTGAGAAAGTCTTTATTTCTTCTTCACTTTTGAAGGGTAATTTCACAGGGTGCAGAATTCTAGGTTGGTGATAATTTTCTCTTAAAACTTTAAATAATTCACTTCACTCTCTTTTGCTTGCATGGTCTCTGAAGAGAAGTCCAGTGTAATTTTTATCTTTGATCTATAGGCAAGGTGATTTCTTTTTCCTCTGGCGTCTTTTAGAATTTTTTCTTTATCTTTGATTGTAGTTTGGAAGCAATCTGTCTAGGTAGTTTTGGGCATTTATCCAGCTTGATACTCTGAGTTTCCTGGGTCTGTGGTTTGGTGTCTGACATTAATCTGGGGGAAATTCTTAGTAATTGCTATTTTAAACAGTTCTTATGTTCTTGTCTTTCTCTCTCTCCTTCTGGTCTTCCCATGACTTGTATGTCATACTTTTTGCAGGTGTCCTACAGTTCTTGGATATTCTGTTCTGTTTTTCTTTGTTTTTTGGAAGTTTCTGTCGAGGTATCCTGAAACTCAGAGATTCTTTCCTCAGCTCTGTCCAGTCGACTGATTAGCTCATCACAGGCGTTGTTCGTTTCTGTTACAGTGCTGTCTTTATGCCTAGCATCTTTTTTATTCTTTCCTAGGATTTCCATTGCTCTGATTATATTGTCCATCTGCTCTTGCATACTGTCTATTTTATCTCTTAGAGTCCTTAGCATAATAATTATAGTTGTATTTTAAATTACCCGCCTGATAATTTCAGCCTCTTGTGCTGTCTGGTTCTGATGCTTGCTCTGTCTCTTTGAACTGTAAAATATATGTTCAAAAATATGATGTATCTATCAAAGTGATTAATAATAGTAACTTGGGTATTTCCATTCAATTTTATATTTCATATAAAAAAGTTGAAAAGGAAGCCGAGCGTGGTGGCGCACACTTGTAATCCCAGTGCTTAGGAGGCTGAGAAAGGGGGATCACCGACTCGCGGCCAGCCTCAGCTACTTGGTGAGGGCCTCTGCAACTTAGTGAGACCCTGCTTCAGAATAAAAAATAAAATAGGGTTGGGGTGTGACTCAGAGGTAGAATGCCTATGGGTTCAATCCCCAGTACCACAAACAAAAAAAAAAAAAAAGAAAAAAGAGTAGGAAAGGGTCACAGATGTGGCAGAGTGGTGGAGCACTTACCAGCATGCGCAAGGCCTTGGGTTCCATCCCAGGACCAGAATGAATGAATGGATTGAACTGAGAAGTGTTTTCTGTATAAACACTACTAAGTCACTAATCATATTTAAAGTGTATGAAGTATGAATATATACACTATATAGAAATATTTACTTTAATTATCATGTGTACTAAAGTAAATATTTACTTTAATGATCATGAGTACTAAATCAACTCTGATTCAGATTCCAAAAAGATACTTGTAGGACGTGATTATCTTCTTTTTTTCAACCAATGACCTAATTCGTTTAATTCATTGTCCAAACAAAATTAAAATACACGTTGTGATGCTTACCCAAGAGGATCATTGCCGCACTCATCTGTCAGGGTCCAGCCCTCCTTTTTCTAACATGAATGCACGTTTGGAGAAGGGGTTTTGATAACAGATTTTTTTCAGCTTATCAATTAATAAACTTACACCTTTTTTGCCTACCCAACCCACCCACAAAACAAATCATTTTTCCTCCTCCCAATATAGCTACAGCATAAAAATACAATTTGATTAAAATTCAAACTCAAGTTTCACAAATTGGCTATAAAAATCACTATCATTCTAGGGACAGTTAGTCAGTTTTATTTGTAGCTTCTCTGATTCTTCTTTCTTTTTTTTTTTTTTTTTTTTTTTTTTTTTTTTTTTTTTTTTTTTTTTTTTTTTTTTTTTTTTTTTTTGGTGCCGGGGATTGAACCCAGGGGCATTCTACCTCTGAGCTACACCCCCAGCCCTATTTTCTTTATTTTGAAACAGGGTCTCACTAAGTTGCGGAGGGCCTCACTAAATTGCTAAGACTAGCCATGAACCTGTGGCCCTCCTGTCTCAGGCTCTCAAGCACTGGGATTACAGGTGTGCACCACCATGCCTAGCTCCAATTCCTTCTTCTTTCTACACACATGAAAAGAATCCCTTTGGTTTACAAGTCTCCCTGCGGAGGAGCCTGCCAGCCACATACCCTGTTGCCTCTTCAGTAGACTTCATATGATGTGTCCACCTTCTTGCAGGAGCTTCAGAGTTAGGATCTTTCTTGTTTGTTCCCATGATCGCCCTCTTTTTAATACCTGTTTTCCTTGCTTACATGGAAAACATCAGTGAATTTATCTAAGTTTAAAAGAAAAGACCAGCCAGTTATAAAACCTGTTATCATAACTATGATTATTCTCTAAATGTCTTCAATTGACAGGTTCAAAAATAAATAAACGTGATCAGGCGTGGGTAACGAAAGTGTGGTATAGTCACACAATGGAATTTTACTCAGCCATAAAGAAGAACAAAATTATGTCATCTGCAGGAAAAATGAATGAAACTAGAGAATATGTTAAATGAGATCAGCCAGGCTCAGAAAGTGAAGGGTTGTATGTTTTTCTCTCACATGTGGAAGCTAGAGAGAAAGTGGGAAACAAAAGA
>PVJS01021178.1:18876-31876 GCA_004027185.1 Glis glis
GGGAGGGAGCCTGGTGGGGGAGGGAGCCTGGTGGGGGAGGGAGCCTGGAGGGGGAAGGAGCCTGGAAGGGGAGGGAGCCTGGTGGGGGAGGGAGCCTGGTGGGATCCGCGATAAACACACCAAGTGCAGTGCATGTGCATTTCTCTGAACCTCACTATGATGATGTATAATTGTGATATATAATTAAAATGCACCAATAAAAGTATAAAAATAAACCAGATTTTCTACATTTCTGTCTTGTGTCTTTTTTTTTTTTCTTAAGAAACACCAAATTGCTGGGTCCAGTGGCACACCCCTATAATCTCTACTACTCCGGAGGCTGAGGCAGGAGGATCACAAGTTTGAGGCCAGACTGGGCAACTTAGCAAGACCCTGTTTCAAAATAAAAAATAGAAAGCTGAGGGTGTAGCTCAGAGGTAGAATGCTCCTGGGTTCAATTCTCAGCACTGAAAAAAACAAGAAAAAAATTCTAGAAAGATACTATTTTGAATCTTATTATCATGAAGGAAACAGAACCAAGCAGGGTTAAAAAACAAGCAAACAAAGTCAAAGAAACCTGTAAAATCAAGAAAGGACTAAGGAAAAGCAACAAAGTCTAAAATTTCCAAAGAAAGCCGGGCATGGTGGCGCACGCTTGTAATCCCAGTACTTTGGGAGGTGGAGACCGGAGGATTCGGGTTCGCGGCCAGCCTCAGCTCTCTCTCTCTCTCTCTCTCCCTGTCTCTTTCTCTCTCTCTCTCTACCTAGTGAGACCTTCCACAACTTCGTGAGACCCGGTTTCAAAATAAAGGATAAAAAATAGGGCCGGGGGTGTAGCTCGGAGGTAGAACGCCCCTGGGTTCAATCCCCGGTACCGCAAAAAAAAAAAAAAAATTTTTCCAAAGAAAATTCATTTTCAAATATTTTTTAGTTTCATCTTTTAATTATGTAAAAATTTAGAACAAGACGGATTTTTCTAAAAATGGGGTCTTGCTATGTTGTCCATCTTAGTTGGGTGTGGTGGTGCACACATGTGCTCCCAGCTGCTCTGGAGGCTGAGGCAGAAGCCTCGCTTGAGCCATGAGTTCAGGACCGGCCTGGGCAGAATGACAAGACCCCATGGGGTCTGTCTGTCTGTCTGTCTGTCTATCTGTCTCTCTCTCTCTCTCTCTCTCTCTCTCTCACACACACACAATTTCAGTTATAGCTAAAACTTTATAAGGAGTCTATCTTTCTGGTCTGGGATCTCAATCCATGGAAGTCCTACTCTTAATCTTTTTGGTTGTGTTTTCTAGTTTCAAAATAATCCCTTTAATCTGCTATTTCTTAAATTTTTTTCTATTCTTTTTTTTGCAGTACCGGGGACTACACCCCTGGCCCTATTTTTTTATCCTTTATTTTGAAACCAGGTCTCACGAAGTTGCGGAGGGCCTCACTAAGTAGCTGAGGCTGGCCTCGAACCTGGATCCTCCAGTCTCCGCCTCCCAAGTACTGGGATTACAACAAGCATGCGCCACCACGCCTGGCCTCTATTCTTAATATAATCTTCTGACTTTTATCCTGCAGTGCTGGAGATTGAGACCAGGGACTCGCGCATGGTAGGCAAGTACTCTACTACTAAGCTGCACCCCTAGTCTGACTCTTTATGCAAAATCAATATTTCTCCCCTACCTACCCCACCCACAAAACAAACCATTTTCTCCTTCTCCCAATATGATTACAGCACAATGAATCAACTTTCTATGATTCGTTATTATGACTTTAAATCTGCAGAGCTAAGCCACACAAGTTCCTACGACAACTTTCCCCCAGATATGTTCCTTTGCTTGGTTTCCTCCTGATCGGTCTCAAAGTCATCCACTCCTTCTCTAGAACAAGCCTTCCGTCCTCTGGAGGGCTGGGAGAAGTAGCCGCCCTGCTGTGTTGTGAGGGAGGTGAAGCGGAGCCTACAGTCCTTCAAACAATCTCCTGTCTGGCACACTCCCTCCCACGGGGCTGTGCTTCCTGCAATACTCCGCGTCTTTCTGGAGCTCTGCAGCGGGGTGACTCGCTTTGGGCTGGCTCTCCACCCAGAGTGCTGGCTTTCAACCTTACTCACACTATAAATCACACATCACTCATTGGCTTTCCCAATCTTGGTTGACATCTTTGTTGTTGTTTCCTCCGCCATTCTCTTTGTTCTGCCGGTTTGTCTCTTTTTAATCCTTTAATATTGTTTTAGAGTGGTTTATAGAGGGCTTAATCCACCATGGTTAACTAGAAGTCTTTGTGATTACTTGTAAAGCATGATTTTCTGTTGTTTTTTTAACATAATCACACCCATTTCTCTTTTGTCTGTAGATAAGTCTGATTAACTAATTGAAACACATTTTTTTAAAGTGGGAACAACTCTCAGGCCTAATCAAAACTGTCAAGTAGATGAGATTCGTGTTGGGTGCCTTTGTCCTCCCTACTCTTTTGCCATTTTCCCCACTTGATGGTACCCTTCTCCGACAGCCTCATCTTCATGTTCTCTCCAGGAAAGGAGATCTTGGTGGGGGCGGGGGCCCAAGCCTGAAAACTTATTCACACTAGAATGTAAAGATCGACATCATTATAAAGTGCTTTTTGGGATATTAGTATAATGAAAACTTCTAAATTGAAATAAAACTAATCTGGAACTTCCAAAGATGTATTTTGGAAACTTTCTGGGAGCAGGAATATGTTGAGAGTAGAATGGGGGGGGGTGAGTGAGAAGGGACAGAAAAAATGAAATGGAAAGGGGCGAGAGAGAAGATAGATCAGCTAGAACGCCCAATTTCAAGAGATAATACATCATTTTCTTTCCTATACATGCAAATCTGAAAGATGCCAGGGTAAAGACATCAAGAAAACAAAATTCTGTGTATTCAGCTATGGCAAGAGTTACAGCTCTTGATCTACAGGTGCGAATCTCATGAAAATTCTCCCATCTTGTGAACAAAATCATAAAATAAAAAGCGTCCTGAATTCCATTTACATTCTTACTAATGTTAATAGGTGGCCTGACTTTTCTGATTAATGGAATTAGCAGCTGAAACACTGAGGTTTTGGATCGGGAAATAAAATTTTATGGACTACTCCAGCATAAACATAAAAAAAAAGCTATTGTTTCCTGGAAAGATAACACTGCTTTTGGGGTGACCAGCAGGGAACTCTGGAGACTCCTAGAAATGCCTACTGGACCTTTCTAAGAGTACGATCTCCGAGATGCTCTGGCAACACCACAGAGGACTGAGGTAGAATGTTAAGAGAAAAAGAGGAAAATCCTCATTTTGTGAATCGACCTTAATATGCTTCTTTTTTGGGAGGGTGGGGGTTACTGGGGATTGAACCTAGTGGTGTTCTGCCTCTGAGCTACGCCCCCAACCCTATTTTATTTTTTATTTTGAAACAGGGTCTCACTAAGTTGCAGAGGGTCTCACTAAGTTGCTAGGGCTGGCCTCAAACGTGTAATCCTCCTGTCTCAGCCTCCCAAGTACTAGGATTACAAGTGTGCTCCACCACACCTGGCTTTAATATGCTTCTTAAAGTATGTTTAGTTCTACTTGAAGAGGAATTTTAATTTGCTTCTCTATAAAATGAAGAAATTGTCCTAGATCTGTGGTTCCAAATGCAGGTGTGTGAACCTGTCCCCTTCTGTCATTAAATTTCCACCGGTCCACAGCATAATAGCAAGAAGATAAGGACCAAGTAGTAAGCTGTTCATTAAGCCAACTTTCAATTTAAACAATGGTCCTTTATTCTAAAATCGTGTCTCCTCCTTTATGAAACAGCGATGGTGATGGACAGCAGTTTTTCTTTTCTTCCTTCTTCTCCCTTCCTTATTCCTACTTCTTTGAATCATTCTTACTTAACAAAATTAAAAAGTTGATGAATTTCTACCAGTCACCAACATTTTAAAAATGTAAAACACCTACAGATCAATGATGTCTAGAGTATCTTCCAAGGTTAATGCAAATTAATTCAAAACAGTTTTCTAGTTTTGAACCTCAACATGATTGAACCCAGGGGCATTCTATCTCTGAGCTACACCACCAGCCCTGTTTTACTTTTTTTTTTTTGAAACAAGGTCTCACTAGGTTGCTGAGGCTATCCTCCAACCTGCGATCCTCCAGTCTCATCCTCCTGAGTACTAGGATTACAGGCGGGTGCCACTATGCCCAGCTTCAATATAATTCTTTTAAACCTCAGTCTTTTTCTTACATTGTTATGCCTCTGTTTATCTATGTTTAAGTTATGGAGGAAAAAGTAAATTATTTAAAATGCAACAAGTCTCCACTCCCAAGTCCTGGGATTACAAGCGTGCACCACCACGCCCGGCTCAACTCTGCTTTTTTGAACCCAGCTGCTGTGCTATGAAGGAGCTCCAGAAGTTACAGGGAGAGGCTGACCTGAAAGAGAAGCGAGGCCCTGGCCAACAGCCTCACCAGAAGCAGAGGTGGAGGCTGCAGACTTCTAAAGGCCAAGGCTCCAGAGCTACCCCCATCACTTCTGCTGCATGCTATTGGTCAAAACAGGTCATGGGACCAGGCCCTATTCAGGGAAGGGAAAACAAATGTCACTTTTTTTTTTTGTGGTGCTGAACCTAGGGGTGTTCAACCTCTGAGCTACACCCCTAGCGCTTTTTATTTTTATTTTTTTATTTTGCTAGGGTCTTGCTAGGTGGCTGAGAGGCTTACTAAATTGCTAAAGCTGGACTTGAACCTGAGATCCTCCTGTCTCAGCCTCCCAAGTACTAGGATTACAAGAGTGTGCCACCACGCCTGGCTCAGACATCACCTCTTCATGTTGGGACAGTGAGGTTATATTGTAAAAAGAATTCAGGGTGGGGGTGTTGTTGTGGCTTCTTTGACATATCCTGAAATGAATTTCTCAGACAACATAATATAACTACATAAACAGTGTTTTATTTTATTTATTTTTTTATTTTATTTTTTGCGGTACCGGGGATTGAACCCAGGGGCGTTCTACCTCTGAGCTACACCCCCGGCCCTATTTTTTATATTTTATTTTGAAACCAGGTCTCACGAAGTTGTGGAGGGCCTCACTAAGTGGCTGAGGCTGGCCGCGAACCCAGATCCTCCGGGTCTCCGCCTCCCAAGTACTGGGATTACAAGCGTGCGTCTGGCTATAAACAGTGTTTTAAAAATGAAAAGAGGGTCAGGCATGGTGGTGCACGCTTGTAATCCCAGTACTTGGGAGGCTGAGACAGGAGGATCCGGGTTCGCGGCCAGCCTCAGCTACTTAGTGAGGCCCTCTGCAACTTCGTGAGACCCTGTTTCAAAATAAAGGATAAAAAATAGGGCTGGGGGTGTAGCCCGGAGGTAGAATGCCCCTGGGTTAAATCCCCAGTACCGCAAAAAAAAAAAAAAAGAAAAAGAAAAAGAAAGAAAAGAGCATCTGAACAATAATTTAATAGAAATAAATGGAAAATAATTCATAAAATATTTATTTCAATATGTAAATGCTCAGATATGACCACAGTAAAAGATGGATTAAAATAGCCAGATTCTTGCAGTGACTTACTGATTACATTTTAATTTAAAAAGAGACAAAAAAGGCCGGGCGTGGTATCGCACGCTTGTAATCCCAGTACTTAGGGAGGCGGAGACCGGAGGATCCGGGTTTGCGGCCAGCCTCAGCTCTCTCTCACTCTCGCTCTCTCTCGCTCTCACTCTCTCTCGCTCTCTCTCCTTAGTGAGGCCCTCCGCAACTTTGTGAGACCCGGTTTCAAAATAAAGTATAAAAAATAGGGCCGGGGGCGTAGTGCGGAGGTAGAACACCCCTGCGTTCAATCCCCGGTACCGCAAAATAAATAAATAAATAAATAAATAAATAAATAAATAAATAAATAAATATAAAAAGAGACAAAAATCATTCCATAAAAGAGATACCCTAAAATGAACACAGGTACTAGAAAAACAACAACAAGAACAACAAAAGTGCTAGGATAAGTTTTAATGGCTTGGAGAAACTTGTATATAACTTTAAAAGACATATTAAAGAATTACCATGATCTAAAAAAAGAATTCAGGCTTTATCTGTAGAGTGTAAAATGAAAATAATTCCCTATGCAACTAAAGAAAGCATCAATTATTTAAAAATTCAGCTACATGTCACAGCCTATACTTATCTAGTACTTAAAAAGACGAGACCATATCTTTCATAAGCCATAGAAAAAATGGGATAGAGTTTTAAAAGTAAATAAAAGAAACTATAAAAAAGCTGTGTGGTAGATGTCAGACATATCAGAACAAGACTGAAAAACTATAGACAACCCTTGGATACTACAAATAGTCCCTATTTGTAGAAATTTGGATACAGTATCTTAATGTCACTTAAAGATTCCCTCTCCACAGAGACTTTTTCCTAAATCAAGACCCTTTTTTGCATAGCTTCTTATAAAACTTTTCAGTATTTCTTTATACTGAAAGGCCACAGATTCACATTTGTGTTAAAGGGGAAATAACTCCCCAGGCTTTGCCTTGACTCTGAGGTGCTAGCCATTGCCCCACGCCTACTCCAGATTGTCGTTTTCTTATTAATTTCCTGCCTTTCAACATCTATTTTTAGTTCTGACACAGTCTCCAAAATTCTCTTAACTTCTTGTAAATTAGTGATTGTATTCTTTCTTCTCTTAGATGCTTCTAAATTCCAATTAAAATAGGCTCTCTATGCTGGGCGTGATGGTGCACCCTTGTAATCCCAGTACTTGGGAGGCTGAGACAGGAGGATCGCAGGTTCACGGCCAGCCTCAGCTACTTAGGCCCTCTGCAACTTAGTGAGACCCTGTTTCAAAATAAAGAATAAAAAAATAGGGCTGGGGGTGTAGCTCGGAGGTAGAATGCCCCTGGGTTCAATCCCCAGTTCTGAAAAAAAAAAAAATAGGCTCTCTGTTCACCAACCTTTGTTCTATTGTGAAGGTTTCTAGTTTAGTGTGTAAGAAAGCCAATTTAGAAATAGTCAATGTTCCCCATGGATTAGAAATGGAAAACCAAACCATCTTTAGTTCAATTTCCTCCAATTCTGCAAATGCTTGCAAATCAAAGTGTCGCAGTTATCCAATATTAAACCAGCCGGAGGCCCCGCTGGCGTTTTTTCCCCAACGCTTCCTCCTTCCTTGGATTCCTACTTCCTGCAATTCCAGGAGAAGCCCCTTCTCCTGGAATTGCAGTCATCCTTGGGCTTCCCCTATGAGGCCATTGTATGTCCTGGGGTTCCCCCCAATACCTCCACCCTGTTGAGTTAGTGTGTGTGTGTGTGTGTGTGTGTGTGTGTGTGCGCGTGTGTGTGTGTGTAACTGGGGATTGAACCCAGGGCACTCTACCTCTGAACTACACCCACATCACTTTTTATTTTTTATTTTGAGACAGGGTCTCACTAAGTTGCTGAGGCTGGTCTGGAACCTGCGATCCTCCTGTCTTAACCTCCCAAGCACTGGGATTACAGGCATGCACCATCAAGCCCAGTTTGGGCGCATCTTTTGAAAATCTAACCAGACAGGACATTTTTATCATTGTGCAGAACTGAATTGATCTTTGGGCCCATCAAGCAGGCCTGGCTCCTCCTATAAGCCAGCAGTAACCCCCCTTCCGTATATACATATACATATACATATGCATATACATACACACATACATATATACACACATATACATATGCATGTATGTATATATGTATATGTGTATACTAATATACACATAAAATATACATATTTTTTGTACTTGAGGTTGAACCCAGATGCATTCTACTTCTGAGCTACACCCCCCAGGTGTATTTTGAAACAGGGTCTCACTAAGTGGCTGTGGGACCTCACTAAGTTGCTGAGGCTGGCCTCGAAACTGTGATCTTCCTGTCTCAGCCTCCCAAGTACTGGGATTACAGGTGTGCAACACCATACCTGGCTACCCCCACATTTAATCATCCTATCACCCCAAAATGCCTCCATGTGTTTCCAGACTTGCTGGCCACGCCTGGGTTCCTCGGATGTGCTGGCTTTCAGAGCAGATACTATTGGAAAGCAAGTGCATGGAATGAGCACGGGCTGCCCAGGCCTTTTGACAACTGTCATGGACGCACATCTAAGGTTGATGTGAACTTTCATTAAGTCACACATAAAGGCTCTCAGGGTTTTTTTAAAAATTAAGGAGCTTTTAAGATACAATGACGCATGTCCTGCTTTTAAAAGAGAGAATTGTGAAAACTTGAAGCTAAAACAACCACAAAACTAGTCACACCATACAATTTAAGTCTCTCCCATGGAAAAGATAGAACATTGTACTGTTGCTCATTTCTTTCTTTTGTCTAGACATTTGATGCAATTAAGAGTTATTATGTTTTATTTGTGGGTTTTTTGTTTTGTTTTGGTACTGGAGGCTGAATCCAGGGGCATTCTACCTCCGAGCTACACCCTCATCCCTACTTATTTTTTATTTTGAAACAGGGTCTCACTCAGTTGCTGAGAATCTTGCTAAGTTGCTAGGGCTGACCTTGAACCTGTGATTTCCTGTCTCAGCCTCCCAGGTACTGGGATTACAGGTGTTAGCCACCATGCCTGGCTTTAATTGTGTTTTTAACTGTTTTGTTCCAAATTGAAGCTCCTTTTTCTTCTTTTGAGAAAGAAGAATGTTGTTCAGGCTGGCCTTGAACTTGGGCTAAAGAGATCCTCCTGCATCAGCCTCCCAAGTAGCCGGGACTACTACACTGCACCTGGCTCCAAATTTAGATTTTTCATTTTGGCAATATGCTATGCATCTCAATATATATTTCCCTTTGCATTAATCCACATTTTTCTTCCCAAAACATCCACATGAAGTTGGGAAAGGGTAAAATTTATTAAAAGAAATGTCCAATTCCTCCAACACACTAAAGGAAAATGTCCAAAACCTCCAACACAATTCTGAAAGTACATATAAATGATAGTTTTTATTTTGTTATGTTGAGACAATGGTAAAATCATATTAACTGAAAACAATATTAAATGCATCTCTAAGTTTTTCCCTCCCCCTTAATGGTGTGCTAATTAATGCCACTTAAGGTTTGTATAGCTGACCATGTCACTTCTTAATACTATGTCCCAAACATTTACTTAACCTACATTTAATTTAATTAGCAGTTCTAACCACAAAAGCCTACGCATTCTTTATCCTGAATACATTATCTTAGGTTACTAAAAACCAAAAGTCCTTAGCTGTCTCAGTCAACATTCTCACTGCTGTAGTCCAAAACCACTGACCACACAACAAAGAGGAAGGAAGATTTATTTACTCATAGTTTTTGGAGATTTCGTGTTCAGTCCATGTGAGGCAAGGGTCTGTGGATCTCAGGGCATGGTGGCAGGAGGCAGACAGAGGGAGAGAGCAAGGGCTCTGCTCTCACACCATGGAGGCTGGAAGCAAGAGAAAGCAAACAAGGGGCTTCAAAGATAAAAAGCATAGTCCCTAAGGCCACACCTCTAGGAACCCACCTTCTCCAGCCACACCCTACCTGCCTAGGTTACCACCCAGTAAATCCATTAAAATGGATTTATCCACTGATGAGATTACAACCATCACGACTTAATCACATCAACTCTGAATTCTTCAGGGGATATTCTATATCTAACTATAACATTAAAAACATTCCTGTATTCTTTTTTTTGGTCGCAGTGGTACTGGGGGCTGAACCCAGGGGCATTCTACCTCCGAGCAACATCCCCAGACCTATTTCATTTTTATTTTGAAACAGGGTCTCCCTAGGTTGATGAGAGTCTCACTACTTGCTGAGGCTGTCCTCAAACCTGCTATCCTCCTGTCTCAGCCTCCCAAGTCTGGGATTATAGGTGTGGGTCACCATGCCCAGCTATGAGACCTTATTTCAAAATAAAATAGGTTTGGGGGTGTAGCTCAGAGGTAGAATGTCCCTGGGTTCAATCTCCAGTACAATAAATAGAAAGAAATTACAAGAAGAAAAAGTAGAAGCATTTTTCAAATGCCTTTTATAAGTTCAGTGAATGCCTTCTTTTATTTCTATAGGAATGCCAGACGACATATGAAAAATATAATAATAACAGCATTATCCACATGAACCATAAAGACACATGAGAAGAAGCGCTGCTTGCAAAGCACAGGCGGCCCCAGCCTCCCACCAGGACTTGGCTTCCTATTTATTATTTTGTATTCTTTTTCTTTAAAAAACACAAAAAAAGAAGAAGTCTCCAAAATTGCATAAGGTGTAGGCTCCACAAAACCTGGATTTGCCCCATCAGGGTATAAACAATATATGATTTGCATAAAATGAGTATATACTTGACTGAACTATTTCAAAATGCTATGACCAGAGACATATACCAGGTTTTTGGATGACAAAATTCAGTACTATTAAAATGTCAAGTCTCTCAAAGTTAAATTGCAAGCACAATAAATATTCCAACCATATTTAGAAAACACAACCAAACTTTGGAAAAATCTGGGAAACATCTGGAAAAAAATAAGAGAAACTAAGAAATTTTTGAAAAGGATGATTAATTGAATGGGAGGTGCTGGGTTGAGGGGAAAATTTTTTTCCAGACACAAAACATATTATAAAACTTTAGTAATTTGAACAATGTGGTACTGGTACAAAAATAGACATTCTGTCCAGAACAGACATTAGGACATGTAAAAAAAATTAATAGCCAGGCAGGTGTGGTGGTACACACCTGTAATCCTAGTACTTGAGAGGCTGAGACAAGAGAATCACAGGTTGACGGCCAGCCTCAGCAACTTAGTGAGGCCCTGTTTCAAAATAAAAAATAAAATAGGGCTGGGGGTATAGATCAGAGGGAGAATGCCCCTGGGTTCAACCCCCACTACCAAACACACACACACACACACACACAAAATTAATAGCCAATAAAAGAAGCACACAAATTCAATAGGGGAGGGAAGAGGTGTTAAGAAAATAATAATGTGGCCGGGCGTGGTGGTGCATGCTTGTAATCCCAGTACTTGGGAGGCTGAGACAGGAGGATCTGGGTTCGTGGCCAGCTTCAGCTACTTAGTGAAGCCCTCCACAACTGTGTGAGACCCGGTTTCAAAATAAAGGATAAAAAAACAGGGCCGGGGGTGTAGCTCAGAGGTAGAACGTCCCTGGGTTCAATCCCTGGTACTGAAAAGAAAAAAGAAGAAAATAATAATGTAACTGGTTAGATAATTGGGAATGAATCTTAATCATACACTGTTTACTCAAACTAAATAAAGTAATAAAATATTTTCAAAGACAATATTAATAGAAGTGACAATATAAGATATTTAAAAATTTGCACCCAAAGAAGCTAATATCCAAATTAGAGACAAGCAATACATGGAGATATAAAATGCTGCCGGGCGTGGTGGCACAAGCTTGTAATCCCAGTACTTTGGGAGGCGGAGACTGGAGGATCCGGGTTCACGGCCAGCCTCTCTCTCTCTCTCTCTCTCTCTCTCTCTCCTTAGCGAGGCCCTCCGCAACTTCGTGAGACCCGGTTTCAAAATAAAGTATAAAAAAAATAGGGCCGGGGGTGTAGCGCGGAGGTAGAATGCCCTTGCGTTCAGTCCCCGGTACCGCAAAAAAAAAAAAAAGAGAGATATAAAATGCTTCCTACAAGTGTTCAAGATTAACACTGGCTTTATTTAAAGAGCTAATCTAAATCTATCAGAAAGCACCAAGCACCAATAGACTAGTATGAAAACACCTCACGGTCTAGCAGCTCAACAGAACTTTTAGCATGGAGTTACCACATAACCCAGCAACTGCACTCCCCAAAATACACCCAGGACCCATGAAAATATGTGTCCACCCCAATACTTGCACCCCAATGTTCATAGAAACATTACATATAATAATTAAAAAGCAGAAACAAGCTAGGCGTGGTGGTGTACACTTGTAATCCTAGCACTTGAGAGGCTGAAACAGTAAGATCACAGGTTTGAGGCCAGACTTAGCAATTTTGCAAGGTCCTTTGCAACTTAGTGAGATCCTGTTTCAAAATAAAAAGATTAAACAGGGCCGGGGTGTAGCTCAGAGGTAAAATGCCCCTGGGTTCAGTCCCTAGTACCACCAAAAAAAGAAAAAGAAAAAAGAAACAACCCAACTATCAATCAACTGACACAAGGGTAAATAAAATGAGCTATCTCCATACAATGAAATATTTTTAGACACTGAAGAGTAAGCAAGTTCTGATACATGTTACAACATGGTTGACTCTTTTTTTTTGTTTTTTGCGGTACTGGGGATTGAACATAGGGGCGTTCTACCTCCGTGCTACGCCCCCAGCCCTATTTTTTATCCTTTATTTTGAAACCGGGTCTCACAAAGTTGCGGAGGGCCTCACTAAGGGGAGAGAGAGAGAGAGAGAGAGAGAGAGAGAGCGCTGAGGCAGGCCGTGAACCCGGATCCTCCAGTCTCTGCCTCCCAAAGTACTGGGATTACAAGCATGCGCCACCACGCCCGCTCATGGTTGACTCTTGAAAATTTATGCACTAAGTAAAAGGAAGACAGTTCCAAAGACTACATATTGTGTGACTTCATTTATATGAAATATCAAGAATAAATAGACATATAAAGACAGGAAGTAGAGATTAATGGTTGCCCATGCCTGGAAGGGGTTGGGGGAAATGAAGAGTGACTGGTAATGGGTCTGGGGTTCCTTGCTGGGGTGATGAAAATGTTCTAGAATTCATTGTGGTTATGGTTGCACAACTCTGAATATGCTAAAAACAATTGAACTGTGTGTTTTAAATGGGTGAATTGCATGGTATATAAATTATATCAATAGGCAATATTATATTATATTCATATGCAATATATAGTATATCACTGTACTGTCTATATTATATCATCATTCAAAATCATAAATGATTTTATTATACAAGGCTGTTACTTTTTAAAGCATGCACAGTCAAATCTCAGAAGTTAATAAGGAAGGAAATTATCATCATTCTTAGTAGTCAAAGAAATACACGTTAAAGCAATGAGGAGCTAGTATTTTTTTTTTTTTTTT
>PVJS01021179.1:0-31787 GCA_004027185.1 Glis glis
CAAAAAAAAAAAAAAAAAAAAAAGAATTAACTCTTGCTGGTTGGACAGGATCAATAGAAGCTCTTCAAAATGGTATAGATTGAGATACATCCTAAAGAATGAAGAGAAATTTTCAAGATAGTGAAAAAGAGCAAATCCTTTGCAGATACAAAAAATAGTATGTAATGAAATAGGAGGACCAAAATTCATGGGAAGCTTGTGAGTTACACGTGTTTTTATGTGACTGGAGACAGAAATATTATTGTGAATAAAATGAGTAGAAAATGAAGCGGGACAAACAAGTGACAGGTTACAAAAGCATCAAGTCACATGCTGACTGGTTTATATGTATAAAAATATATAAATATAATGTAAATATATAAATATATATGTAGGCATATATACAGATACCATATTTATGTACATATATAATGAAATATCATAACTAAGTTACATTATATGACAAACATTTTTGAATACATATTTAAAGATTCCAATCAATTGATTTTAACTTAATCAGTGCATGTATGTCCCTATCACTCTGAACTTTATTATTATGTGTGATTACAATGCACCAATAGAAGTATATTTTCTAAAAGTAGGTTTGTCTCATCAAATGATCCCTTAAAACAAGTCGCTAGTGTCAAGAAATCAACAGCAAAGAAACTCCTGCTAACCTTGAAGAAGCGAACTTCCATATTGTGAAGATAGCCATGTGACAGAGATTGATGGACAGTTTCTAGGAGCTTAAGGCTTCCATCCTATTAACATAAAGAGCTGCATTCTGCCAACCACCAATAAGCCAGCAAAAGAGCCCTAAGACCCAGATGAGATCCATGACTTGGTTGCATTCATATGACCTTGAGCAGAGAACACAGCTAAGCTGTACTCAGTATTTTAACCCACAGACCCTTCGGGGTAATAAACACATATTGATTTATGATTTGGACTTTATGCCATTGTCTTACTCAGATTTTGGTACTTGAAAGTCAGCTACTAGTGCAACAAATATGTAAAGTGGTGGAGCAATTTTGGAACTGGGAAGTGAATAGAGAAAGGAAGAGTTTTGAGGAGCATACTGAAGTCTGAAGCACTTCAGAGAAAGCCTAAATAATTGTCACCAGATAGTTAATCATAATCTGGATTCCAAGGATGCAGTCAGTACAGGCTGAGAAGGACATTCCTTAGGGAGCCTGCTATGGGAAGCTAGAGGAAGAGAGAGTTACTTGTTATTTAGTGCAGAAAACTTAGTGAAATTGTGTCGGCAGTGATACGGAAAGCAGAATTGGTTAAGTGAAGAACCTGGATGTAGAGCTAAGGAGATTTGTAAGTAAAACATTAAAGGTACCAACTGTTTGCTTCCTGCTAGTTAAAACAAAATGTGATACAAAGGAGACAAACTGAAGGAAGACAAATTAAACAAAAAGGAAGCAGACTGGATAATTTTGAAAGTTTTCTCTACCTCTCCAAATAACAAAATGCTAGACATCAGAAATGTTTGTGAAAACTGTAGGATAAAGACTATGTTACTACCACCTTCTGTTAAAACCTTAGATCGATTAAGAGAACAAAATAGTCACAGAAAGGATCTTTTCAAGGGATTAAGGGTGGGCCTCACAGGTCTTTTTACTCAAACCAGAGGGCCCCTAGAAAGCTTGAGGGTATTGTTTCTTGGCCATTTTAGCTGAAGCCTAAGATACAGATAGGATTATCTCAAAAAAAGATCTGTGAATGTGGCTTTTGTCTAGTGGAGTGAAATCCTCAGAAATCCCCACAAGGCCCACAAAGATTTTGAGAAATTCATTTCAGCAGAAATGCTCGCTACTGGCTTGAACTGAAATAGACTGAGTACAAAATGATAGAGGCTTTTGGACCCACAAAAACTTCACTGCCAGGAAGAAGGTTGTTAAAATTACTCAGCTGCAAACATGCACTCCCTTTTAGGGAAAAGGAAGGATGATTCAGAACAGAATCAAGAGCCCAGTCAGCTCAGCCAGCAGCCTGGATTATTCTCAAGCATTGAGATCTAACCAAGAAAAAGCCAGCACTTGTCCACTGGATTTCAGAACTATTATGGACTAGTGATTCCTTACTTTCTAAATTCTTCCCATTTGAAGTGAAATATCTAACTGGTATCCTATGCTTTCTCTTCATAGTTGGGAGTGTTGGGGGCAGATTTTTTGGGGGCAGGGGAGGGGAGGAGGGGGAGGAGAGAGAGAATAAATACAAATGATACAGATTTAGGTGTAGTATACATCTGATTTCAATTTTGACCTTTGAGTTGATGTGATTTAGGTAAGATTTTGGACGTTGAGATGATGACATTTTAAAAACTGAGCTGTCACTGCCATGGAATGCTGCACTTGAGGATCTAGGGAGGGGTAAACATACTTTGCATGTGGGTGAGAAGTGCTTTGTAGGATGCCAGAGGGTGGGTCAGAGTGGATAGAATTAGGAGATGACCTCAAGATTTGTGCTCCCTGGACTGTGTGGAACTGGTGAATAAGATTGGAAATCAATCCCAAGTTCAGGTTGTGTTATATGCAAAAGGTGAAGGGGTTTTGCAAGATGAAATTAAGGTCCTCTTCAGTTAACTTTGAGTTAATCTGAAGGTGTAATTTTGGTGTAGGTGTTATACCCTTAACAGAGGTGCTAGAGGTCAAGGACTCTCATGCTGTCTTTGTAAGGGGAAACTGCCATAACTTCCACAGCTTCATGGAAACTAATTCTGCTAAAAAGCATTAAAATTCGAGAATCACCTACACCTCAGATGAGACCCCAGGCCCGGCTGTCACCTTTCTTTCTGCTTTGTGAGAACCTGTTCAGAGGACCCAAGAAAGGCATATTGGGCCTCTTGACTAATGGGAATTCTGAGATAATAGTTTAATCTTTCAAGTTTGTGATAATTTGTTATGTAGTACTGATGAGGTAGAATAGAAAAGATAGAAATATTAGGCAGAAAGGAGACATTGGGAAAATAGAGATTAAAAATTTTGCAAGTTCATAATCTAACTTCACCCTATAGGATGTGTTCAGTCTGGCAGAAGCCTTAATGAGTCCACACCCTTAATTACAATGGCTCCTCTCCACACCTGAGATGCTTAATGTAAGTAGGGTGGGTGAGGAGGACAAAGGTCAGACCCCACTGTCTATCTGTTGCCAGGGAAACTGAGGACTAAGAGGAAGTCCTGCCCTCTACTGTGCGACCCTACCTACTCCCTCCTATAAAAGAATGCGAAAGCACACTGATGCTCTCTTGCTCACCTGGATGGATGGACACATGCAGGGAGACTCGCTCTCCCCTTCTTGAGATGACCCCCAACCTATATCCCCACCTTTCTTAAATTAAACCTTTGCCTTTTTCTGATGGCACGTGTTGAAATTCTTATTCATCATGGAGGCCAAGGACCCCTCAGAATCAGCGTGTCTCCCCATGACAGTACTAGCTAACAAATACATGTTAGAGTACTGTAATAACTTTACTTACTGGTTTCTCTATAGCAAGGATCTATTTTTTTCTAACCTATTTTTATATATCAACATATTAATACCAAGAAAGCAAAATGAGTAATATAGTACTCTCTACTTAAAGTCATCAAGTACTTTATATTGAACTACAAAGAAATTCTGTCCATGAGAAAAAAATTACAAAAGTCATTGTAATTTACCCCAAATTGTTATTTACCCCAATTTAGAATCAACTCTTCTCTCTCTTTCCTTCAATGCTTCAAACACAAGCTTTTCCCATTCAATTATCTGATGACTAGTTAGCTATTTTCCGAAGAAGGGCCTTCACTCATTCTGTCAGTAAAGAATTTAATTATTTGTTAGGATTTTTTGTTGTTTTGTTAATCTTCTAATCCTTTTTCTCTGCTTAACCTTCCCAATCTCCTTATGTAAGTAGGTAAGCCTCAACAATAAAAAAACAAATAAATCAAACAAAAATCTCTTCTACTCTGTTCTTTTCCTTTGTGCTACATACAACTTATTTCATTTTTGTCTGTTTCTCTATTACACTGTAACAATGTATTTTGTCTTTTTATTCACAACTACATAATCAGAAGATATTTTAGTTGAATGAAATCAACTTATCAAAACATCATTATAACTAGTACTAAAACCATAGATAAATGTTGCCTATGGACCTTAATAGAACAGATAGTGTAAACTGTAGTGGACAAGATCCTCAGAAATATACTTGGAGAAACTGTACAGTCACATTTCTTCTAATTTCAATTAACAGGCTGATAGCATCATGGCAAACCAGTTTAGTAAAAATGACCTTCACCCCAGGTTATAATTAATATGGTCAAGATTATTTACACTTAAAAAAGTGACTTTTCATGAATCTTATTGAACTAACAGACTATACACCATCATAAAATCTTTTTTTTTCTCATTTTGAAATTTTGGTACATTTTGAATGCCAAGAAAAATAAAGTTCTGTAATGTTGTTAATTAAAGGTAGAATACCTTGATTTATGTGTTGATGACATTTTAAAATTAAGTTGTAAAAGAACTCATGCTTCGCGGAGGAAGAACGCCCCTGGGTTCAATCCCCGGTACCGCAAAAAAAAAAAAAAAAAAAAAAAAAAAAAAAAAAAAAAAAAAAAAAAAAAAAAAAAAAAAAAAAAAAAAAAAAAAAAAAAAAAAAAAAAAAAAAAAAAGAACTCATGCTTGACTCAATCTCCATAAGAAAGGAGAGCAAAAAATATTTATAATCAGTCAAGTTTGTCATCGAAATGTAAATCGAGGTAAGTTCAACATAAGAAATCAAAGGAAAAGGTTTTCAGTGTCGCAAAACTAAAAATGTGGTCTCCAAACTTTTTAAATGGGTACTCATATTAATAAAACTTTGAAGCCGGGCATGGTGGCGCATGCTTGTAATCCCAGTATTTTGGGAGGCGGAGACCAGAGGATCTGGGTTCGCGGCCAGCCTCAGCTCTCTTTCTCCCTCTCTCCCTGTCTCTCTCTTTCTTTCTTTCTCTACATAGTGAGGCCCTCAGCAACTTCGTGAGACCCGGTTTCAAAATAAAGTATAAAAAATAGGGCCGGGGGTGTAGCGCGGAGGTAGAACACCCCTGGGTTCAATCCCCGGTACTGCAAAAAAAATAAATAAATAAATAAAATAAAATGAAAAAATTAAAAAAATAAAACTTTGACCACACACCCCCAATATAGCTATATTTATTATTCATTAATTAATAAATTAAGTACAAATATGGCTCTGCTAATGAATGATGATAGTATATATTTTACAAAGGATTAAAATCTTAATAAGATAAAGATATAATGAGATTAAGTAAATTACAATGTAATTTACTTTATAATTTTTTTAAATCTAAAATGTTTTGCTTTTGCATTTTGGATACTTGGTTTCTTAATGGTCCTGCTCACCATGAGGCCTTCATATTAACATCAACTTAAATCTCAAGGATTAATATGTGGACTTGGTAAGGCTCATATTTAACAATAAAATGCTTAAGATAGCATTTCAAATAGCCTTTTAAAGTATTTAATATTTTGGCAGGCTTCTTTTCATGTGCTATATTGGTATTATTTTTATTTTATAATATGATGCTAGAAGAGCTAATTTTAGAAAGATTATTTTCATTTAATTACAATCATATTATTAAAACGTTAAATTTGCCTTTCTTGTGTAAGATAATTAAATCATTTGACTCGTTCTTGTTGAATAGTTTAGCTAAACTAGGAAATTCATTCTACGTGTCCACTTGAACTTTAATACATTGAAATTTGCTAAGGAACATTTACCCCAAGAGTGCCACTGTTGCACGTGGTCCTGATCAGGTAAGCGGCTTCTCCACAGGTCAGAGTTGCTGAGGCAACAGGACCAACCCAGAGGTCTCATGCTGGGATTGAGCTAGCTTGACACACTAGGACTGTGTTTTTGTTCCCACTGTGACTTAAGTGAATGTTTACCCAACGTTATTTTATTGCACAGATATCCTCAATTCATTGTGGTGTGTGTGTGTGTGTGTGTGTGTGTGTGTGTGTGTGTGTGTTTGTGTGTGTGTTTGTGTACTGAGTAGCAAGATACCAATGCATTACTTTGGTGCCATTCATTGTGTGTGTGTGTGTGGTACTGGGGATTGAATCCAGGGACATTCTACCTTGGAGCTACACCCCTAGTCCTGTTTTATGTTTTATTTTGAAAAACGGTCTCACTAGTTGTGGAAGGTCTCACTAAATTGCTGAGGCTGGCTGCAAATCTGTGATCCTCCTGTCTCAGCCTCCCAAGTGCTGGGATTACAGGTGTGCGCCACCATGCCCAGCTGGTAGCATTCTTTTTATCAGAGCTTTTGGCAATACTTCCTGTATCATCATACAGAAAATAAACTGTTGTTGCCTGTTATCACAAGCAGAACTTTTGGTCCATTGTCAACCATAGTTTCCTGAGAAGTGAAGGAAGCCCCTCTCTAAAAATCTGCTTGAGTCTATGGTAATACCATTTCAGAGAGGTACTTTTGTGCTTGATCCATGAATAAATGATGTAAAAATACTTAACAAATATTTCTTGACTGGTTTTTCTATTCACATGCATTTCTGTTGAGAGTATTAGAATTTAAGTCATTTCATCAAATTATAATACCCCAATTTAAACTCAGAACTTGGCTCCAGTACCAAGAACAGTGCATCATTCAGAAAATCATTGTAGTTTTGCTTTCTTATTGCCTCCTTCTATTGACAATTTGCATAACCTACTGGAATCACTTTTATTGTCCATTTTCCTTTTGGGTTACTAAATTATCTCTTTGCAATTGAAGCCAGTATGTGTCGTTATTATACTGAACTGTCTTCATGATTTTAATGATTCACTTCAAAGTCACATTTAATCACTATAAGTAATAGCACATGAAGACAATGATGAACAAGACTTTCTTGTTTTTTCTGTTCTACATGTCCCTTCCTTCTTTCTTTTTATTTCTTAATTTTAAAAAATTGAGTGATAGAAGTGTTCAACACAACCAAACTAAATTTCTGTTTCTGTAGAATCACAAAGATGGCAGTTGATAGACAGTGGAATGCTTTTTTAGAGCTTGATAATCCAGATGTCCAAGGAATTTTAAAGAAAGCTAAGAACTAAAACTCAGATTTTATCCATCAAACTTTGTGTATCATCTAGATAACTTTTATTGAGAAATACTACAGCTTTAGAGAAGACATCATTTCAATGGGATAGGCAGCTGAAGTCAAAAGCCATAGAGCTTCATTTTAAATTTAAAAAAAACCTAAAAATGTTACTGTAATATAGCAGTATGCAAGATGATATTTTCAAAGATCAGGCTATATTGACAGTTTCAGAAGCATCAGCCATAGACAGGGATTATTGACATAACTTCAAACCTGACATTTGATAAACTGTTACTTGCGCCCTGCTATAGTGGGGAAGTGCTGTCAGATGCCACGCATTAAATATAAATAAACTGATTTTCACAGTGCCATAGTGAAATATGTCATGCATAAAGGTGGGGAAGACTCTGTGCACTGAAGTAGTTTAAGAGTCTTGCCTGAGCAAGAGAGCATGGGTTGCTGATGAGATCTTATCAGGTCGCAGGTTATGTGAGCTGAACTTCACAGGAAACCAGTATGTTAGAGGCAGGTTAAGCCATTTTTTGGTGATGTGCAACACTGTGGCAGTGACTTGTAACCCATTAGTAGATGATGCAAATTATATTCTTTAGTCAAGGGTAAAAATGAGTCTTTAGATGATCTGTCTCAAGGAATAAAAATGCTGACAATTTCTTTTGCATTAGAACATTTTATTTAATTCTTTGAAATAATATTTTAAAAATATTAAACGACATATATGGAAGTATGGTGCATTCATATTTCATCACGGGTTCTACAGAACAAATAATAATATCAATTTAATGAGGATTTCAACACAGAAAAATACATAATGGTGTATATATTTGGGGACATTGATACAAATTTTCATCAAACTATTGACATAGCATGATTTTTTATATGGTGCATTTTGGAAAATCAATTTTGTAGCTATTGTATACTATTTTTAAAAATCCAAAGCATATGCATAAATTTATGATTTTCCAGAATTTTTTTTTTTTTTGCAGTACCAGGGATTGAACCCAGGAGCATTCTACCTCTGAGCTACATCCCTGGCCCTATTTTTTAATACTTTATTTTGAAACCAGGTCTCACGAAGTTGAAGAGGCCTCACTAAGTAGCTGAGGCTGGCCGCGAACCCGGATCCTCCGGTCTCCTCCTCCCAAGTACTAGGATTAAGAAATTTTTTATTGTTCATAAAACTCTATGTTCACAGATATTGTTTGTAAAGATAACAGCATTACTGATTCTAAGATGCATTTTAGAGTCTTGCAGTAAGTCTTCATTGTAATTCAAGGAGGAAAAAATATAAATAAATTGCCTCATTAAACTTAAAAATAGCCGGTGTGGTGGTGCACACTTGTAATTCCAGTACTTGGGAGGCGGAGACCGGAGAATCTGGGTTTGCAGCCAGCCTCAGATACTTAGTGAGGCCCTCCGCAACTTAGCGAGACCCTGTTTCAAAATAAGGAATAAAAAATAGGGCCTGGGGTGTAGCTCAGAAGTAGAATGCCCCTGGGTTCAATCCCCAGTAGCGCAAAAAAAAAAAAAATCTTAAAAATAAATAAGCAAATGGTTAATAAATTTTAATCTTATCCTGACACTCATTTTTAGGTTCTGTCTTAAACAAAATCATCTTTATATAATTTCAAGTATATTTATTAAAAAAACCTGACAATTATTTAGTGTCATAAGTCTTTCTGTGTATATGAACTTGAATTCAATTTGCCCACAAATCACTGGTCATACAAGTAACCTGGTCTCTAAATCAAAACCACCTACAGATTTAAGAAATGCGGATGATATAATGACTGTCATATTTTGACATATAAGAATCACAGCTACTAATATTTCAAATAAGAGCGAACTGGCATTACTGAAAGTTCAGCTTCTAGTGAGTGGTGTAAAGATATGCTGTAAATTCTGGAATTCTAGAGAGTAATAAAAGCTTGTCATAAAAGATAATCAAAAGATGCCAAGCTTTGGAACTAAAAGATTAGAAAACTGCAAAACAATTAAATGTGAAGTAGGTTTTCCAGAAAGTTTTCTTAGAAACACATACATAGTATGGAGATATATATATTTTTTCTCAAAATCATTTAATGAATTCCATGTGTCAAAATCTTTAATTTTCTAGTATTAGATTAAAATGAATTTATTACAAACACGGTTTAATTTGAGAATCCAAGTATAAATAAGTTACTAAACAGAAATTCAGGAAGATGAATAAATAATAAGATAATTTTTAGAGCAATTAGCACTTAATTTTATAGTCTATGAGTGAATTTTCTGTATGTTAGGAGCATTCACACATACTATTAACCTTGACATAATATTTATCTTGTTGTTACAAGTTACTTTTTTTCCTTATTCTGGAATGAGAAATATTACCATGTTTGTTTCAGTAAGTAAGCATAACTTTTGAATTCAACGTTAAGGTAAGCTTGATGGTGGAATAACTGTGGGTTTTGGCAGATTTTTGTACTTTTTTTGAAATAGGAGTTACTTATTTTAGAATCAAAATGGGATCTTAAATATTAATTGGGAAAGTAAAATGGTGTTATCAACATTTTTTCACTGCACGTTTTGATTTTCTGCCTATTGTATGCAGATGTATTTGCTCATCACTCTAGTAATCATCCTAGTACTATAATGTAAGCTATTCGACGGCTTTTTCTCTTTATCCAAATTGCCCCAGGTATGTGCTATAGAAGAATTTATACACACATACAAGAAGAGCCCCTGTGTTGTTTGTAGGATATTGGATTTGGGTCACAGCAAAGCTATTCATATCATAAAAAAGAAAATTGTAGACACTTGATGAGTAGAAGAATCCAAGGTAAAGCCGTTGGTTTAGAAAAGGCACACAATATAAAGAGGTTAAGTGTTACAGGATAAATTCTCTGGGTAGCAAACACTGAGACAGAGTTCAGAAAACAAACATTTGGTGCTCAAGATGCCAGGCAAAAGCCACAGGTTGTTCAGTGAGTCCAGTGTTGTGTCCCCCAGGGAAAGAGTGACTTCTTTGTGCACCTATCACTCTTTTCAAGATAGACCTGGAATTATAGATGTGGGAATCGCAGGTCTAGAAGTGAATCTTGGGAGTGAGACTAAGTGCAGCCACTCATGCTTTTCCCTTCGGTGCTCTAACCAATGTGTACCTTGGAGACAGGATGACACGTGAAAGTCTCGTTTACCGTGCATACTGTTTCACAGAGGACGGCCGCCTTGCCTTCTCTCATGGCATTGACTCTGAGCTAAGCTTCATGAGGTCATCCCTGTGCTTTATCAGACATTCAGCTTCTGGGTGGCATGGGTGATAGTATGGTTCCCAGGTCTTGGACTCAGACTCAGAATTACCTCTCTGTAAAGTACTTTCCTACTCACAGCTTGATTGCAAGGGTTTTTTTCTGAAGAATATCTGAATAAAGCATTCCTGATCTGCCACATTAACTAACCTAGTGCATTTAGTATTTCCTTCCTTCTTTCCCAAAAGGATGTGAGCCCAGTCATGATATATGACAACACACATTAATAAAATTGGGATGTAAATTCAAAATGACTTGGAAGTATGGGAAGAGGAAGTCAATTTGTTCACCATAAGGAAAAACATGTTGCTGTAATTGAGGATTAAATATGGCCCTGAGCTTCCTGACAGCCAGATCAAAATTAGTAATGGCATGCATTCCATAATTCTAATCAGGAAAGTAGCAATCTCTCAAGGATGATGGTATTTTGTCCTGGAACTACATTTTAAAATTTATTTGTCATGCATTACCATATAAAGAGGAAATCTATTAATAGAAGAAAGAAGTCTTCCCTGAAAATATTTGCTGATAAAAATGGTAATGGTAGGAAAATTGTCACAGCTTCATTTAAAAGCTAGAAACAGAATTGTGATAGAACTTCTAAGGAAAATGAATTCACAATTAAAATAATTCATAAGAAATATAGATAAGAAGTATTCATAAGAAGTATTTTCCTAGAGAAATCTAGTGAAAGGAAGAATTGACATGTAGTCTGCTCAATCTCTTACAGATAAATAGGAGAGAATACATTCCTTAGTTTTATGAATTTATTATTACACTAGTATCAGAACTAGAAAATGACTACAAAAATAAAAAACAAAAGCTATAAATCAATAGCCCCCATGAATAGAAACTCAAAAATCCTTAAATAAATATTATTTAAAAATCTAGAACTATATAAAGACAATGACAAAGTGAGGTTTATTCCAGGAACTCAAGCTTATTTAATATTGCAAGGTTAAACATTGTAGTACACCAAACAAACAGGTTAAAGAAAATTATAATTGATCATATCAATCGATCCAGAAAAAGTATTTGATAGAATTCAACATCCATTCATGATTTTTAAAAAATAATGACTCAGAAAAGCAGGTAAAGAACAGTACTTCTGCAGCACAAGAATGTAATATAAAAAAATAACAAATATTATACTTGCTTATGCAAGACTGAATACTTTCTCCCTAAGCAAAGATGGTTGATCTTACTAATCATATACAACCGTAGTGCTGAAATTTCTAGCCAGTTCAATAAAATAAGAACAGGAATAAAATGCATGCAGAATAGAAAAGGCAAAACTGTCTCAACTTGTAGATTCTATGATTGTCTATGTAAAACTAAAAAAGTAAGTGAATTCAGCAAGGTCCTAAAAGATAAACACATTGTGTTAGTTTTTGGTCTCTGTGACAAAATACCCAAGATACACAACTCGAAAGGAAAAAAAAAATGTTTATTTTGGCTCACAGTTTCAGATATTTCAGTCCATGGGCAGCTGGCTCCATTGACTGAGCCTGAGGTAAGGAGCATGTCATGGTAGGGAACATGTGGTGGAGAAAATTACCCCGTTGTGGCCAAGAAGCAAACAGAGAGAAAGGGCCTGGGGTCCTAATATCCCTTTCCAGAGCACACCCCCAATGACTTAACTTCCTTCCACTAGACCCCACCTCTTATAGGTTCTACCACCTCCTAAGAGTGCCATTCTGAGGACTATGCCTTCAGTAAATGGGCCCCCAGGAGACATTCCAGATCAAATTATAGCACATATCAAAACTGACTTGCTTCCATATGCTAGGATTGTATATGAAACATAAGTTAGGAATAAAGTACTTTCATAATGACTCAAAGAAATAGTTATAAACATAAAATATATAGGGAGTTATGCAGAATACTACAAAGCACTGATGAAATAAATGAAAAGATTGAAATAATTGAACAGACATAACATGCTCATAGAAGAATCAACACAGTGAAGATGTCAATTCTTCCCAATTTTAATGTAGAGGTTAAACACAAGTTTTATCAAAACCACAGCAAGAATTCTTATGCATATAGACAAGAATAATCTAAAATTTATATAGAGAGGAAAAGGAAATGGAATAGTTAATGTATTATTTTAAAAGAAAAATAAAGTGAAAGCTATCAGTTTACCTTATTTCTTTTTTTTTTTTTTTGCGGTACCGGGGGTTGAACTCAGGGGCGGTCTACCTCCGCGCTACGCCCCCGGCCCTATTTTTTATACTTTTATTTTGAGACCGGGTCTCACGAAGTTGCGGAGGGCCTCACTAAGGAGAGAGAGAGAGACAGATGTATGGTTACATTAACTGAATCTGCATGGAATTAGTGGAGTGACAGACAGAGATCAGTGTTACAGAATAGAAAAGACAGAAATTGTTCCACACAAATATAACTTTTTTTTAACTAAAGTATAAAAGTAGTTCACTGGAAGAAACATAACATTTGAATAAATAATACTTCAACAATTGTATGTCCATAGGGCAAAAAATACAAATAAAAGGAAAATTTAGTCCGAAGCTTCATGGTTTATTCAGTAATTAATTAAAAATTATCACAGATTTAAGGTTAAAGTATAAAACTATAGAACTTACAGAAAAACATAGGAGCAAATCTTTGGTGTCTAAATTTAGGTGAAGATGTAATTCTGTGTAGAGAATGAAAATACAAGCTAGAGAGAAGAGTGCAATATTTTCAAATCACATATCTTCCAAAGGAATAGTATTTAGAGTATATAAGAAACTGTCAAAACTCAACAATAAAATCAAGCAGTTCAATGAGAAAAAGGGTAAAAAGCATGAATAGACATTTCACCAAACAGGAAATACATGTGGCAAATAATCACATGAAAAGATGCTCAGCATCATTAGACAATAAGAACAACAACACCAAATGCAAAGACTGGATTTTCTTTTTCTTTCTTCCTTCCTTCCTTCCTTTCCTTCCTTCCTTCCTTCCTTCCTTCCTTCCTTCCTTCCTTCCTTTCCTTTTTCCTTTCCCCTTTCCTTTCCTTTCCTTTCCTTATTCCTTCTTTCTTTTTTTTTTTTTGCCGTACTGGGGATTGAACGCAGGGGAGTTCTACCTCCGCGCTACACCCCTGGCCCTATTTTTTATACTTTATTTTGAAACCGGGTCTCACGAAGTTGTGGAGGGCCTCACTAAGGAAAGAGAGAGAGAGAGAGAGCGAAAGAGCTGAGGCTGGCCGCGAACCCCGAACCGGGATCCTCCGATCCTCCGGTCTCCGCCTCCCAAAGTACTGGGATTACAAGAGTGCGCCACCACGCCCAGCTTCTTTTTTTTTTTTTTTGGTACTGGGGATTGAACCCAGGGGTATTCTACTTCTGAGTTACACCCCCAGCCCTTTTATTTTTTGTTTGGAAGTGGAGTCTTGCTTTGTTGCTGAGACTGGCCTTGAACCTGTGATCCTCCTGTTTCAGTTTACCAAGTACTGTGATTACAGGTGTGTCACCATGCCTGGTTGAGCCTGAATTTCTTACATATCACTGATGGGAATGTAAATGGTAGAACCACTGTGGAAACATTTTGACAGTTTTTAAAAAGTAAACAAATAGCTATCATAATAGCTGCAATTACAACCATGAACATTTATATGTTCAAATTAATACTTATATTTATACAAATATATATTTATACTTATATTTATATAAAATACTTATATTTATACAAATATAACATTTAGTTGAACGATCAGCAGCTTTATTCATAGTTGTAAATAATTGGGAAAAAAACCTTTAGCATGCTTCAACTAGTGAATAATAAAAGAAACCACTAATATAAATGCCATGGGATACCATTCAGCAGTAAAAGGGAGCATCATGAAATTCAACATCCTTTACAAATGTCCAGAGAGCCATACCTGCTGAACAATCCAATCCCGGATTTTACATATTGTGCATTTTCATGTACGTAAAATTCTCAAAATGACAAAATTACAGAGATGGAGAGGAGGTTAGTGGTTGCTAGAAGAGGGCAGGTATGAAATGAGTATGGACATAAAATGGCAAAAAAGAGATTTTTGTAATGGTAAAAATATTCCATCTCTTGGTTCAATCAATTCCAATGTGATAATATACCACTGGTTTGTAAAATGTTACCACTAAGCATAATTGGATAAAGAATATTATATTTTTTGATTGCATGTGCATCTATAACTATCTTAACAATGAAGAAGTTTAAAAATATTTTCCTCAAGATTCTGTTAATAATTGAGCCCAAAACATTTTATTAAAATTGCTTGTAAGTTTTTACATGTAAACAACAAAAGTATAATTATTAAATACATGACTGAATATTCTTATGAAGATGTTATATATGAAAGAGCAAGGTATTTATTTGTATAATTTATTGGGTAGTCTCAATTCATGTCCACAATATTAGCACTTTAGTTTGTTTTCAGAGATGACAGTCAAACTTAGTTTTGGTGATTATCTGGAAGTTTTTGTTTGTTTTGTTTTATTATGAGAAAATTATATAATTGCTTTTTGTTTCAGTTTTTGCCCTGTTGCCTCAGATATTTTGGAACTGGCAAACTACATGTTTTGTAAGTAACTTTTTAATGAAAAGTTTTCATCTTGATAGACTACTGTTTTATGAGATTTTTTAGCCTATAGGAAAAACATAGTTTACAGTAATGACTTCTAAATAGAAAGCATTCTCTAAAATGTGTACATTAATAAAATGATTAGAATTTGGTGAAGCAAGTGACCAAGATGAAGCTATGCCAATGGTAGTAATTTCATTGGTAGGAAAGGTAAGGTTAGATATGCTTTTTATGAAACCAGTACTGTAAAAATGCTCAAAAATATCAATGTCAGAAAAACAGTAATGGAGCTGAGGATCACATATTTTAAAAAAAACTCATCTCTACACAAGTATGTCTGAGCTTTGATTGCTATTATTTTCATTTCAAATAGTACAAACACAGTATGATTAATATTTGTTTAGGGATTGTATTTTGAGTCTATGATTCAACTTTGAATTTCTGTGATGTGACAGTATTATCAAGTATCTTATTATAGCATATAAAACATGCTCTTGAACATATTGGAAAATGTGTCTCAATGTACTTTTAGAAATAGTATTTCAGGCCCTGGCAAAAGGCTACCTGTGATACTGTGTGCTGATCAGAAACCCCAAGACCTCATGATTTGGAAAAACCTTTAATCACTCCAGTTCACAGATATTTGGTAATGGTTCATTCAGAACTAGTATTTGGGTTAGAGGTTAGTCAGATTGACTTTTTTATTGAGACCCAAATTGTATGTGCCTATACACAATCTGTGGCATTGTCTTTGAATTATCTGCTGCAAAGTGTTTTTTTCTCAGGCCATACATAAGTCATGCCAATGTGAATACTGATTATCCCTTTTAAATTTTATTCTTTCTAAGTATGTCTTGCTCCCCAGGTCTAAAATGATTATTTCTCACTGTTATGGATTGGATCTTCAATGTTTCACAAAGTGCATGTGATACAGACTTGGTCACCAGCCTGTGGTACTTTTAGGAGGTGGTTGGACCTTTAAGAGGTGGAGCCAAGTGGGAGGAAGTTAGGTCACCTGAGACATGTACCTAAAGGGGATATTGAGACCCTGGCTCCTTTCTTTCTCTCTCTACCTCTATCTCTATCTCTCTGCTCTCCCGCCACCATGTGGTAGGGGCTTTCTACCACTACATACTTCTGCCATGATGTCCTGCCTCACTGCAGGCTCAAAAAGCAGTGGGGCCAAGCAACAACAGACTGAACCCTCTGAAACTATGCATCAAAATATACTATTTTTCCTTGTAAGTTTTTTTCCTCAGATATTTTCTCTTAGCAACAGAAAGCTTACTAACATGCTCACCTGCTGCTTTTAATGTTTTTAGATACAGTGATCCAGGAAATTACATTTTTTATATCCATTTTAATTATTTTTATTTTTTATACTTTTATTGGTGTGTTATAGTCTCACATCATAATGTGGTTCACAGTGATAGTGACATACATGTACACAGCACTTGGTGGGCTTCCCCCTTGGCTCCCTCCCCAATCCCCCCATCCCCATACAGGATTTGAGATTGACATTGGTATTCTTACATATGTACATAATAATGTCAATGGGCCGGGCGTGGTGGCGCACGCTTGTAATCCCAGTACTTGGTAGGCTGAGACCGGAGGATCCAGGTTCACGGCCAGCCTCAGCTACTTAGTGAGGCCCTCCGCAACTTCGTGAGACCCGGTTTCAAACTAAAGTAGAAAAAATAGGGCCGGGGTATAGCTCGGAGGTAGAATGACCCTGAGTTCAATCCCCAGTACCGCAAAAAAAAAAAGAAAAAAAAATAATGTCGCCAGGCATGGTGGCGCACGCTTGTAATCCCAGTACTTTGGGAGGCGGAGACTGGAGGATCCGGGTTCGCGGCCAGCCTCAGCTCTCTCTCTCTCTCTCCTTTTCTCTCTCTCTCTCTACTTAGTGAGGCCCTCTGCAACTTCGTGAGACCCGGTTTCAAAATAAAGTTTAAAATATAGGGCCGGGGGTGTGGCACGGAGGTAGGATGCCCCTGCATTCAACCCCCGGTACCGCAAAAAATAAATAAAGAAAGAAATAAATAATGTCAATGGAAGTGATTCCTTCATTAATCCTCCCTTCTCCCCCAACTACCCCTTCACCTAGACCACCTCCCTGGCTCCACTGGAGTTTCTCCTCCATTATCTAAAGTCCCTCTTGTATCCCAATTACTCCCTAGCTTCCACATATGAGAGAAAACATACGACCCTTCACTTTCTGTGACTGGTTAATCTCACTTAACATAATGCTCTCCAGGTCCTTCCATTTTTCTGTGAATGACATTATTTTGTTCTTCTTTATTGCTGAGTAGAATTCCATTGTATGTATATCCCATAATTTTGTAATCCATTCAAATAACCTAGGTGTTCATCAGTAGATGAAAGGATTACAATCATTTTGATTAAAATAGCACTAGAACTAGTGTTATCTTAGGAAATCATTATCTACATTTTATTGTTTCTTTTTTATCAGCAAAAAGTTTATTCTCCTAGTCATCAATATCTTTTATTTGCAAAGAGCTATTTGTATTTGACCACCAGGGAAAATCTCAGGCTATGGATAATTTTGCTTCAAAATTTTTATCTCACACTATAGCAATAGTTGAACATGTCACAAATCTGAAAATATATGTGATTTGCTGCTTGGCTCATAAAAAATTTTGACAAAATAAAATCTGGAAAAAGAGATGCAAAACTTTTGCCTCTGTGACAGAAGATAAGTCTAGGAAATTATTTAAATTTTGAGGCTGGGGTGGCTACTTTAAGGTGTATGCAAAATGAACCACCACGAACCAACCAACCAACCAACCAACCAACCAACAAACAAACAAACTCCACATACTTTAAAAGACTGAAGAGAATTAACAGAATAAATATGAGAAGACAGTCATCAATTGAGATAAAAAATAAAAATAAATAACATAGTGTCCTGGAATTGTCACTTTTTACTCTTCCTTGTGCTGGGTTGGACAGATTTACATGGATTTTCATAGCATCTGTATCCTACAGTATCCTTTAAATTTGACTGGTTTGAGTGAGTTTTCTTTTTAGGAATCCAAAATCAGTCTTATAATAAGTATAAACCAAAAAATAATTATAGATTAATAATAGCTTTGGTAAATTAAAAAAAACAATAATGCAAACATAATGAGAGCACAGGGTTGATGACAAAAGCAAAAACAATTGCAGAGTTAGAGTAGCATGGATTTGTTTTAATTAGAAAATGGCGCTTCTGTTCTTTTCCATGTAGCCAATCCTAGGTGTGTCTACATATAACAACTAGAACAACATTTTTTTGTCTCTTCTTTTTTTTTTAATGGTACTGAGAATTGAACCTAGGGGTATTCTACCTCCAAGCTATATCCCAGCTTTTTTAAATTTCAAAACAGGGTCTCACTAAATTGTTGAGGGTCTTACTAAGTTGCTTGGGGCTGGCTTAGGACCTGCAGTCCTGCTGTCTTAGCCTGTACTAGAATTACAGTGTGTGTCACCATGCCCACCTGTTGCAATGTCTTTTATGGATCTTGTCTCTATCCCACTGAACTATTTGAGAAGGCTGAACTTGACTGAACTGAATGGTGAATTCTTTTGAGAAAGAAATAATAAGAAAAGAATTGTGTAGAAAGATGAGAGAGGGAGAGAGAGAGAAATATGTATCTTTACACACAAAAATTCTCATTCTGTCTAAACTGTAGAGTATAATAAGAACAAGAAAGAAATGAAAAGACTCAAAAATATGGCAATGAAAGATATTGGTATTTAGAGGACCAATACCCTGTCTGTAACAAATAAGAAAGCCAAAAAAAATTACTATAACTATTATGAAAATCTGTGTGGAATTAATATAGAATCTGTTATTTATTATTTTACTATGATTAAATATTGAAATACAGTGCCGAGGTACAAAATCTGAATTAAAGAGTAGATGTAAAGGACCTGGAACAAAATCAGAGAAGTTATATTGAAATAATTGAAAATTTGATAAATAGAATTTGAACATATTGTCTTTAGTTACTGACTGAGGGCAGGGGTTAAATAGATATTTTTCTTAGAATTATTTATAAAGGGACTCTGGTTGATAATGGAGAACCCTCAGCGGAACAAGGGAAGTGGTACAAGGGAATGGGGAGGGCAAGAAGGAAGGGAATTAATGGAATCCCTATCATAAACAATATGTACATGTGAAAATATACCAACATCATTCTTGGTACTTCATACAGGTGGGGGGAGGCGGGGGGCACTAAGAGCTGTGTGCATATATGTTAACATCAAATAGATATTCATTGCAATGTAAGACACCAATGCACCAATAAAAGCACGTTAAAAAAAAGAATTATTTATAAAGGACATGAAGAGTTATTTTGGAACCTGTCATGCATTTCTTTGGACTGTATTATAGTAGGAAACAGGTTTAACCCATGTGATTTTGGTTTGGTGTCAGGAAAACAGAAGAGGCTAGGAAAGGTCATTTAAACATTAAAGGTCATTTAAACATTTCCATCATTAGAGATCATGGGCTTAGAACATCCTCTGAAATAACTATACATAAGACAATATTCAGTGATAGGTGTTGGAATAAATGAAATCTTGAGTCCCATTTTATGATTCTATAACATAGATGCAGTGAGAATGTCTCCTCAATAGAAGTGTCTACTGCACGATGCTATGAAGAGTGAACAAACTTTAATGGTTTGAAACCTGTAACTTTCTGAATGAATGAAATATGTCATGGAATACATGTGATGTGTTTAGGACCTATTTTTGAGGTCATATTTGCATAAAATGGTCTCAAGAAGAAGGAAACTTTAGAAATAAAAAGTGACTACATTAAATAATAATTCCAATATGTTGTATAGTTTTCCCTTTTAAGTTTTTTGCATTTTGGTTCCTCAGAGACCAAAACAGTACCCTCAAGACACATGTAGCAGTGGCACATTTAAAGTAAGGAGGGCATAAATAAAGAATTAATTTTTTTATTTTAAAGCAATTTAGTTAAATCTAACTTTAAATAGCTATACGTATCTAGTGTCTACCTTATTGAAGAGCATAGCTCTGGGCCTCAAACTCTCTATCAACTCTGCAATACCTAACAGGTGGCTGCCTCCATATCTCATTGTGCATCAGTATCAATCTGGCTATGGGAAATCTGAATAAATAACTTGCATTTGACTCTTGATATTGCTTCATTGGATTCTGTTTCAGATTTTAAAATATTTGGGCCCAAAATGTCCTAGTGGGATATGCTGTAATGCTTATATCACAACTCAACATGAAAATATTGATTGAGTTTTGTACATTCAATTTCTTCTCAGATGTCAGAATAAATAAACTTTATGTTTTTTAGTTTGAAATTCCTACTACTGGCTCTAGGAAATTGCAGCAATTTTCATTCTTTGCATTTCATTGACAAGCTGATATTGAAACAACTCATCTCAGATGTTTCTCATAATAAATGTTGACTGGTATTTTCCTATCACTGATTTGAAAGAATTAGTGACAAATTTAAAAATATTGTAATTGTGTTACCACAACCAAAGCAGAGCAGATGGAGAATGGTATAGTATTTACATGTATCATAATTATGGTTTGGGGAAATTGACTAGATATATTTGCTTATCAGTTACAAATAATGCATTATGAGAAATAAATAAAATCTTTCAATTATCTAATATGTTTATTAGATTTATCTAATAATATATTTCTTTAATTTTATGTTTCCTGTCACATGTAATTGAGCCATGATAGATTACATTTGACATATTGGTGCTGCTTGCCATGTTTTGCCACTTTGGGTACAGAATAAAAAGTAGCCACTAATCCTCTGTTGCATAAAACTCTGTAAAACGCCATTCTCCTGACAAGCTCATTAGTCACTGTGTGAGGAAAAAGCTATATTTCCATACTTGACATGTAAAAATAAATCAACGCTTTTCTAAATGCCAGCCATGTTCCAATTATAAAATTTGAGATACTGAAATTCACGTTAGGAACATTATAAGGTACATAGATATGCATGTGCAAACACACACACACACACACACACACACCTTTACACAAATGCATTAAACTGGAAAAAAATGACCATGTGCTACTTAGTACCTAAAATTTATTTAAACTATTAAAATATTCATAAGACTTTTTGAATTTTTCTACTGATTTTTTAATAGATACTAAATAGATACTTCACAAAAGATGATTTTTTAAAAATAAAACCCAGGAGGGCCGAGCGTGGTGGCACATGCTTGTAATCCCAGTACTTTGGGAGGCAGAGACCGGAGGATCCGGGTTCATGGCCAGCCTCAGCTCTCTCTCTCTCTCTCTCTCTCTCTACTTATTGATGCCCTCCGCAACTTCGTGAGACCTGGTTTCAAAATAAAGTATAAAAAATAGGGCCGGGGATGTAGTTGTAGTTCAGAGGTAGAACGCCTCTGGGTTCAATCCCCGGTACCACAAAAAAATAAAAAAATAAATAAAACCTAGGAATCCTATCTTATGTTGAAGTTTTTTCTTGTTTTTTTTATATACTTCTATTGGTGCAAAGTACTCTCACACCATAATGTAGTTCATTAGAGTGATAGGGACATACTTTATTAAGTTAGATAATCAATGAAATAATCAAGTAAACCAAAAAAGGATTTGGCATAAATTTAAGTGCACAAAAATATTCACAGGTTTATTTTTACCAGTAAATGTACTTTTGCCATGATCATCAGAAGGTATGCATAACATTTCTAGATAATAATTGTTAAGGTTAAGAAAAAGGACTCCATATGTCTGCAAGACCTTTCTTTTATAAGTTTGTAAGTAGCATTGGGAACTTTCAATGTCTTCTAGTGTGGGAACTAAATGAAGACAAGGAGGCTGCAGGAGCACATTGTTTTCTCAGTTGAACCAATCCATGCAAATAATTTGCTTGTTTGTTCTATTTCTGGAACATCATTTAGAAATGTACCTCATGGAGTGAGACATCTTTTTCCCAAATCAAGGCAAGGTCCAAGCAAAACAAAACTATTTAAGGCTAAGGAACACAAAAAGCTTGGAAACATGTCTGTCCTAGAATAAATGGTTCAATGAAATGTCACAGTGGACTGGAAAATATCTTATAGATATAATGAGGACTATTATAACAGTAAAGAATACAAGATCTTTTCCTCTATGTTAGATTTTTGGAAAGAAGGAAAGGAATTTTTTTGTTTATGATGTACATAAAATAATCACATTATTTATAAAATTTATATATGACATGTAATTAAATTATAGCATATACTAGATTCTAGGATATTGTATTATAAAATTCTTAATTTTTATTTTTAGTTGGGAGACTTCTGTCAATAATAACTAAACATATGCATTATACACATTAGATGAATAGTCGATTCTCTCAAAGGAAGATTCCTTTATGTATGTCATCCCATGTCACTCATACATAAAAATACAATAAAGCAACAGAAACAAATTTGCGAGAGGGAGGAAGATGGTGATAGAGTAAGACCCTAAGGTGGGCTTGCCTCTAACTTGTCTCAGGAACTCCAAGTTGAGCAGCATCCCACATCCCAGACTACCTTCATGGGAGGTGGAAACTAAAGACAGAGAAACTCACGAACATCTACATGGACACTTGTAAATACCAAGGCTGAAAAAGGGAAAAGAAGCAACAAATCTCTGAGCAAGTGGAGTCACAAGAACAAAAGCCTGTACCCCAGACCTGTGAGAATTTTGGAAACACCCCCAAAATCCCATACCCAGCAACCTAAACTTACTCAACAGATATTGAGAGCACAGATTTGCACAACCCTATGGCAGCACCAGAGAGAAAAAGGGAACAAACCTACCGCCCCACCCCTCCCTATCTCCCTGGATCTACTGCATGCCCTGCAGCAGAGCTAACTCTTCTAATCCCTACTGCTGAGGCTGGACCAGATAAGTGAACCAACAGAATGAACTTCCAGACACTAAGGACAGGCCAATACCAGCTGACAGATGGAGCCTCCCAGCACCCCACACACAGAAAAGCAAAGACACAAACTGCCCAGGTTCACACCTCAGAAACTACTCTCTATTAGGGAGATGACAGGCAGGCCCCCACTATCTAACACTGTGACCCATCAACAACACCATTGCAGTGGGAAGAACCTGGAGTAGCTGCAACCCAGTGCTGGTGATCTACAGGCAGAACAACAGAGGGGTGATATGGGACACAGACCATAAAGATGGGACTGTAGGATAATAAATACTCAACAGAAAGTGGCAAATACCCATATGGCTGAGACTATTCACTTTTAACACATACCCTGAGGTAAATATTTATCTCCAGAATAGGATATTATTAAGGGAGAGAGATTAGACATAGGAAATCCAGAGAGAGAGAGAGAGAGAGAAAGAGAGAGAGCCAGCAAAAGCAACAAAGATACAAACTTAAAAAACTTAAGAAACCTGAAAACATGAGAAAGAATAATAGCAAGGAAACAATGAGCCCCCACAATCCCAAAACAACTCACCAACTCAGAGTTGCAGAGAATGACAGAAGGAGAATTCAGAAGTTTAATAGTTGAAACAAAGCTCTGAAGGAAGTGAAGAATGTAATAAATGAAATGAAAACAACAATACAAACCATCAGTGGTAGACTAGACCATATGGAAAACAGAGTCTCACTCTTAGAAGACAACTACTCCAAAAATGAATGTATAGTATATAATTTAAAAAATCAATTCAACAGCACAAGCTGGATATCCAAGAGATTTGAGATAACTTTAAAAGAGCAAACCTAAGAATAATAGGCATAGAAGAGGGTCTAAAAGCAAAAACTAAAGGAATAAAAAAATCTCTTCAGAGAAATAATATCAGAAAATTTCCCAAACATAGAAAGCAAGATCAATCCAAAGGTACAGAAAACATATAGAACCCTTATTAGACAAGATCATAGAAAAAGTTCACCACACCACATAATAAGCAAATTGACTAATGTAAAGGCCAAGGAGACAA
Source organism: Glis glis (assembly GCA_004027185.1). NCBI lineage: Eukaryota > Metazoa > Chordata > Mammalia > Rodentia > Gliridae > Glis > Glis glis. Next base: position 23,932 of record PVJS01021179.1, read on the forward strand.
TTTTTTGTGTGTGTGTGGTGCTGGGGATAGAATTCAGAGGCATTCTGCCTCCAAGATACATCCCCAGCCCTATTTTTTATGTTTATTTTGAAACAGGGTCTCGCTAGGTTGCTGAGAGTCTCACTACTTGCTGAGGCTGTCCTCGAACTTGCGATCCTCCTGTCTCAGCTTTCCAAGTACTGATATTACAAGCTTGTGCCACCATGCCCAACTAGAAGAGAATCTTAAATGCAACAAGAGCAAAAGATGAAGTGACATTCAGAAGACAAACAATAAAAATCACTCCAGACTTCTCAAACCAAGTCATGAAAGCCAGGAGTGCCTGGAGCAGCATATTCCAAACCCTGAAATAAAACAACTTCCAACCAAGACTACTCTATCCAGCAAAGATATCTTTCAAATCTGATGGAGAGTGCCGGGCGTGGTGGCACACGCTTGTAATCCCAGTACTTTGGGAGGCAGAGACCGGAGGATCCGGGTTCGCGGCCAGCCTAAGCTCTCTCTCTCTCTCTCTCTACCTAGTGAGGCCCTCCACAACTTCATGAGACCCGGTTTCAAAATAAAGCATAAAAAAATAGGGCCGGGGGAGTAGTGTGGAGGTAGAATGCCCCTGGGCTCAATTCCTGGTACCGCAAAAAAAAAAAAAAAAAAAAATCTGATGGAGAAACAAAGATCTCCCATGACACAGGAGCTGAAAGAATTTATGTCTTCCAAACCAGCATTAGAGAAAATACTAAAAGAAATAAATTACAAAGCAGAAATAAAACAATAAATGCCAGAACCAGAAAAAGGATTCATGTTAAGAACACCAATTCATGTTAAAAACACTGCAGAGAATTGGAATAGAAAGAACTTATCTCAACATCATAAAGGCAATATAAAATAAACCCACAACCAACATCATATTGAATGGGGAAAAACTGCGAGAAGTCTCTTTAAAATCAGGAACAAGACAAGGATGCCCACTCTCAATACTCCTTTTCAATATAGTACTCGAGACTCTAGCCAGAGCAATAAGGCAAGAGAAGGAAATCAAATTAGTACAAATAGGAAAAGAAGAACTGAACTTATCTCTATTTGCAGATGACATGACCCTATACCTAGAAGACCTAATTAATTCAACCAAAAGGCTTTTAGAATTGAGTAACAAATTCAGCAAGTGTCTGGATATAAAATCAATCTAAAAAAATCAGAAACTTTTCTATATGCCAACCATAAATCTATTGAAAAAGAAATCCAGAAAACATTTCCATTCACAATAACCTCTGAAACAATAAATTACTTAGGAATAAATCTATTCAAGGAGGTAAAAGACATTTACAATGAAAATTATAAAACATTAAAAAAGAAATTGAAGAAGATCTTAGAAGTTGGAAGGATCTTCCATGCTCTTGGATAGGCAGAATGAATATCATCAAAATGGCCATTCTCCCAAAAGTGATCTACAGATTCAATGCAATTCTATTAAAATACCATGGTCATTACTCACAGATACAGAAAAAATCAGTTCTTAATTCACTGGGAACAACAAAAGACCCAGAATAGCCAAAATAGTTCTAAGTAATAAGAGCCATGCAGAATGCATCACAATACCTGACGTCAAACTATCCTACAGAATCATAATAATAAAAATAGCATGGTATTGGCACAAAATCAGACACATAGACCAATGGAGCAGAATAGAAGATTCAGAAACAAATCCACACACTTACAAACAATTGATTTTTTATAAAGGGGCCAAGAACATATGCTGGAAAAAAAGACAGCCTCTTCAATAAATGGTATGGCAAACTGGTTATCCATATGCAGAAAAATTGAAATAAATCCCACTTTCTCACCCTGCACAAGAATCAATTCAAGATGGATCAAAGACCTGGAGATTAGACCAGAGACTTTTCAGTTACTTGAAGAAGGCATAGGACTAACACTCCAACATATAGGCATGGGTAAAAACTTTCTCAACAAGACCCCAAAGACACAAGAAATTAAAATGAGGATTAATACATGGGATTGCATTAAACTGAAGAGCTTCTTTGCAGCAAAGGAAACTATCAAGAACCTCTAAAGTGAGCCAACAGAAGATCTTTGCCAGCTACTCCTCTGACAGAGGACTAATATCTCGAATATACAAAGAACTCAAGAAACTCACCACCCAAAAAAATAAATAAACCAATAAAAAATGGGCAAGTGAACTAAATAGACACTTCACAAAGGAAGAAATACAAATGGCTAATAAATATATGAAAACATGTTCAACATCATTAGCAATCAAAGAGATGCAAATCAAAACTTCCCTGAGATTTCACCTAACCCCAATTAGAATGGTAATCATTAAAACACAAACAATAATAAATTCTGCCACGGATGTGGAGAAGTAGGAACTCTGATACATTGTTGGTGGGATTGCAAATTTGTGCAACCACTTTGGTAAACAGTGTGGAGGATCCTCAGAAGAATGGGAATGAACCTACCATATGCTCCAGCAATACCACTGTTGGATATCTACCCAAAAGAATTGAAACCAGACTACCACAGTAATGCATGCATATCTATGTTTATAGCTGCACAGTTCATAATTGCCAAACAATGGAACTAGGAGAGATGTCCATCAACAGATGAATGGATTATAAAATTATGGGACATATATATATATATATATATATATATATATACACAATGGAATTCTACTCAGCCATAAAGAAGGAAACAATTATGTCATTTGCAGTGAAATACATGGAATGGGAGAATATATGCTAAGTCAGATTAGTAAGTCACAAAAAGTGAAAAGTCAGATGTTCTCCCTCATATGCAGAAGCTAGAGAGAAATTGGGACATAGGAGGGACTCCAAACAAAGGAGAAACCTTAGTGCAATGAAGATAGGGACCTAACTGAAGGAGATGGGAGGGGAGAGGAAGACTTGAAGAGGGAAACATCGCAAAGGACATGATGTACATACATAAACTTATCAATGCCAATCACTGTGTTGAGCACTGGAAGGTGAGGAGGGAGAGGGAGTGGGGTGGGAAATGGGGGAGGGATCAATGAGTACTGTGTGCATGTTTGCCTCTATTACCCTGAACTTCATCAAAATGTATGATTACAATGCACCAATTAAAAAATTGCATCTCAAACTATCTTTGAAGGTATGTATTATCTTTTTAATGCCTAAAATTCATTTACAATAATTATAATTACATAAAATTTTATTATTTATTTATTTAACTTATTCATTTGTGTGTGTGTGTGTGTGTGTGTGTGTGTGTGTGTGTGTGTGAGTGATACTAGAGATTGAACCCAGGGGCATCTACCTCTGAGCTAGGCCCTCAGCCCTATTTCATTTTTTAACTTTGAGACAGGGTCTCACTAAGTTGCAGACAGTCTTGCTTAGTTGCTGGGGCAAACTGTGAGTTTGCAATCCTCCTGTCTAATCCTCCCAAGTGCTGGGATTACAAGTCCCCCACCATGCCCGGCTTAAAAGTTAAAATTTTAATATAACAAAAAATAACTACCTGTGTCTGTTTTCCAAGGAGGACAAGAGTTGGGAGCTTCTTTTAATGCTCTGGAAGAATTGAACAGGATTTTAAACCAGATAAATGTTAGAGTGACATGTCATCCTTGAATTTGTGATGTAAACTTCCAAAAGTTTCAAAATACAAAGTATGTTTAATCTATGTAGAGAACTTTAAACTGAGAGACAGTTGTCTCAAGTATCAGTCCTTCTGACCCTCAAAGCAACCACATAATATAGCAGAGCATACTCTATGATCTGTTTCCATATGGAGTTTAGGATTAGAGAAAATAAGCAACTTTCGTCAAATTACATAGTGTCTACTAGCTTTACTCATTCCTATTTAGATATTTTCCGATTATATCTCTTCAGTAGAAAACAAGTCATTTTTTCTAATTGAAGCTTTCAAGATTAGAGTGTGAGCTGCTCATGGTTAGGCTCTTCCCCACCCCTACATGCTGAAATCCTCTCAATAAAATAGCAGTGTAAAAATCCTTTCAACTAAATGATAGAGTGAATATATAGAAATCAAGAAGAAGAATTTTCTGTTAGAAAATCTACTCAAGTTCTACCTCAATCAAGAATTCATCTTGCCCTTTTCAAATTCGAGGCTATAAATCAGTATTTTCTCCATTTTCAGTAAAGCTATTTTTTTATATTTTTGGACCTCTAAAACATATGGGAATCTAACCTGTGAGAATAAATTTTTGCAAATTCCTAGAAACACTTGCCAGATTGTTAACATTCAACAAATTATAGTCATTCCTCTTTGAGAACATCTTGTGGATTTTATTTTTTATTCTAAGGAGCATAAGAAATTATAATAATTATTTTTTAACTGTTTAGTAGAATATACCAGTGAAGCCATTTGGGCCCAGCTTTTCTTTGTGGTAGGCCTTTTGACTATTAATTCCAAATCTGTAATTTTTAAAAGTCTGTTCAGATTTTCTATTTTTTCTTGAGTCATTTTCAATAGTTTACGTTTTTCTAGAAATTTATCCATTTCATCTGACTGATCTAATGGCTTTTCATGATTGTTCACGGTATTCTCTTATAATTTTATTTTATTTTTGTAAGGTCAGTCTTGATGTTTCCCTTGTGTCCTGATTTTAGTGAGTTGATACTCTCTTTTTCTTGATCAATATAGCTAAAGGTTTGTCAATTCTGCTTTTCAAAGGGATAACTTTTTTGGATAATTTCCTCTATTGTCTCTATTTTTTTGTCCATTCTCTATTTAATTTGCTTCATCTAGCCTCTAATATTTCTTGCCTTCTGTTTGCTTTAGGTTTGCCCTTATTTTTCCAATATCTTAAGATGTAAGGCCAGGTTACTGTTTTAAGGTGTTCTTTTTAAAAAACACATGGTTATGGGTCTAAACTTTTCTCTATTATAGCAATATCCCCAAAGTTTGGTATCTTGTCATCTTGTATTGATTTAATGGAAGAGTATTTTGTATTTTTCTTCTCACATTGGTCTTTGTGTTTAATTTACACGTTTGTGAGTTTTCTAATTTGCTTTCTGTTTCTTATTTCTATTTTCATCCTGTTTCATTCAACAAAGTATGTTGAACATACTTTGTTTGGTTATAATCATTTTACCTTTATTGAAGCCTATTTTCTGACCTCCCACAGGTCTATTCTGGGGGATGTTCCATATTTACTTGAGAAGACTGTCATTTTGCTGATCTTGGACAGAAGGTTGTATACATATTCATAATCATTATATCTTCCTAACTGACCTTTTATCATTATAAAGAATATATTTTGTTTCTAATAATAACTTCTGTATTGAAGTCTATTCTGTCTAATATTACTATAATTGCTCTGACTCTTTTTTTGGTTATTGTTTGCATGGTATATATTTAGTCCTCATTTTACTTTCAACTTATTTATGTCCTTAAGTGTGTGACTTTTGGAAAGCACATACAGTCACACATCACTTAACAATGGGAATGTATTCTGCAAAACAAATTAAGTAGTTTTCATTGTTGCACCAATATCATAGAGTATATGTGCACAATCTGAGATTGCTATTGCAGCACTAGAAAATGTATCTTATAGGACTACTATCATATATGTTTTCACTTTTGAATAATACCTTCTTATGCAGCTCATGAGTATAATTGTATCATGTTACTTTTTAATCCACTTTCCTTTTGATTCCTATTTAATCGATTTATATCTGGTGTAGCTATTAGCAACATGGGATTTATCTCTGTTATTTTCCATTTGTTTTTTTTTTTATACAACTTGTGCCTGTATTGTCCCTCTAACCCTCCATTGCTGCTTTCTTTTGCAGTGAATAGTGTCAACCTAAATAACAGAATTTCTCCCCCCAAAAAAAGAGTTTATTTGGCAGTAGCATTGCAATGGGAGTATATTTGTAATAGTAAATTATGAACATATTCACAGAGGTGGAGCAAGGGGACATTTTTAAAGGCATATGAGAAAGATTGCACTAGTTGTTTTGAGTCAACTATATTTGGCCATAAGGATCAATAACACAGGTGGCATTGGTACAAGGTTGGATAGGCAGTTGTCCAGCAGACATCCTTGCAGAAGCATTTTTGTGTAAGGTTGTGGTGGGCTTTGTGCAAAGCTGTGGTTCTGGCATTCATTTGTGATAGATCTTATTATAAGTTATATGTGCATAAGATCTCCTCCATTATAATATCCCAGATTTATTTATTTATATTTTAGGTTTAGACACAAGTAGATTTATTTTGATTCTGACAATGTATGCAATAGCTATTTATTAGCCAATTAAACTTCTCATTTGAACTCCATTATTATTTATTTATTTTATTATATATTGTTAGTAACATCTTAGTGGTTACCCTGGGGATTTCATTTGGCATCTTAACTTTAAAAAATAGTTAAGATTAATACCATTTGTGATAGTTAATCTAAGTTGTCAACTTGACCTGATCATGACACACCCAAGATTATGTGATTTTGGGTGTGTAACAGCAGATTAGAGAAAGCCCTGCCCTGAATGTAGGCAGCAGGATTCTGATAGGTGCGGACTTAGATAAAGAGGGAGAAGTCGCGTAGAGTGTGCGCGACTCTTTCCGAGGAAAAGGCATCTGCTCTCGCCTGAGATCGTGGGCCGCCGGCTTCGCCTTTCTCTGAAGAGCTTCTTGATCTTCTCGGCCTTCAGCTCTTGGAACTGAAACTTCACCATCGTTTCTCCGAAAAGCTTCCTGATCTTCACGTCCTGGACTGGGACTGAATTAGTGGTTGCTCCGATCCTAAGACTCCAGCTCTTAGACCATTCCACCAGCTACTGGTTCCTCTGACTCTCCACGTGCAGTCAGAACCTGGGACTACATTGCTTCAAACTGTAAGCCCATCTGATAAATCCCTTTTTCAAATATACTCATTCTGTGTATTCTGTTAATCTAGAGAACCCTGTCCAATACACCATTCAATCATATTTATTTATTTATTTATTTATTTATTTATTTATTTATCTATTTTGCGGTACCGGGGATTGAACCCGGGGGCGTTCTACCTCCACGCTACACCCCCGGCCCTATTTTTTATACTTTATCTTGAAATCGGGTCTCACGAGGTTGCGGAGGGCCTCACTAAGTAGAGGCCCTCACTAAGCAGAGAGAGAGAGAGAGAGAGAGAGAGAGCTGAGGCTGGCCGCGAACCCGGATCCTCCAGTCTCCGCCTCCCAAAGTACTGGGATTACAAGCGTGCGCCACCACGCCCGGCTCCATTCAATCATATTTAAAAACTTTGCTCCAGTATATTTTGTTCCCTCCTCTCTCATAGATGCTCTTATTGTCATGCAAATTTTGTCTTTATATGTCTGTATTGGACAGGGTTCTCTAGATTAACAGAATACACAGAATGAGTATATTTTAAAAAAAGGGATTTATCAGATGGCTTACAGTTTGCAGCAATGTAGTCCCGGGTTCTGACTGCACGTGGAGGGTCAGAGGAACCAGTAGCTGGTCGAACGGTCTAAGAGCTGGAGTCTTAGGATTGGAGCAACCACTAATTCAGTCCCAGTCCAAGACGTGAAGATCAGAAAGCTTTTTCGGAGAAACGATGGTGGAGTTTCAGTTCCAAGAGCAGGAGGCCGAGAAGATCGAGCTCTTCGGAGAAAGGCGGAGCCGGCGGCCGACCATCTCAGGTGAGAGCAGATGCGCTTTCCTCGGAATGAGTCGCACACACTCTACGTGGCTTCTCCCTTTTTATCTAAGTCCGCACCTATCAGAATTCTGCTGCCTACATTCAGGGCAGGGCTTTCTCTTTAATCTGCTGTTACACACCCAAAATCACATAATCTTGGGTGTGTCATGATCAGGTCAAGTTGACAACTTAGATTAACTAT